>QZGG01000110.1:0-268507 GCA_006409495.1 Sedum album
GGGTTCTGATACTTTTGGTTGTGTAGGCAAATAATCTTAGGTAATTCAATGCAGGGCACTTGATCGCCGGAGAAAACTTTTGATTGCAACCGATGCAGCGTGTGGCATGGAATATTTACACATGAAAAATATTGTGCATTTTGATTTAAAATGTGATAATCTGCTTGTGAATTTAAGGGATCCTCAACGACCTGTTTGCAAGGTCTGACTGTGCTGCGTTTATGTTTGACTACTGATATTGCATAATTTAGGGTATTTACCGGGAATAATTAGCTGCAGTTAATATTTCTAGGTTGGAGATTTTGGGTTGTCCAGGATCAAACGGAATACTCTTGTCACAGGAGGCGTTCGAGGAACTCTTCCATGGATGGCCCCTGAACTGCTAGACGGTAGCAGCAATAAAGTTTCTGAGAAAGTAATTAGTATTGCAGATTCTTCCGAATGATGGGCTTAAAATTTCTGTCAACTATTTTTTTCCTTGGTGCTGATTTGAATACATACAATGACATGTCGACAGGTTGATGTCTTCTCATTTGGTATAGCATTATGGGAACTCCTAACAGCAGAGGAACCATATGTTGGTATGCATTGTGGTGCCATTATAGGTAATTCAATTCTAAAGAAGTCAACAAGCCAAGCTTCAATGAGTCCCTTCTCTTATTATATTGAAATTCTGTTTTGATCAATGCAGGTGGAATTGTGAGCAACACCCTGAGACCAGTGATCCCTCAACGTTGCGACCCGCAATGGAAGACATTGATGGAGGAATGTTGGGCTGCTGACCCAGCATCAAGGCCAACATTCTCAGAGATAGCACAGAGACTACGAGCCATGTCAAAAAAACTTGAAGCGAAACCCAACAGACTTCACACGAAAGTTAACCCATAAGTCCCTCTGATCACGAGTAAGTTTCCAGATATGCAGGTTTTAAGGTTTTGTCAATGTCCGAACGCAAGAAAGAAAGAGCTTGGTAGAGTTGACGCCAATGGTTTACTTCCACAACAATGTACACTCCAATCAATATGAATGGAAAACATTTGCTCTCTAATCTTCTCACTGGAAAAAACATGTTCTTATGATTAGAGTAGGTCCATCTTTCTGAGCAAGAACCTTTTTTTTCATTTTGCTTGATACAATCAAACACACTCAACTATTTTCCATAAAATTTTATAAAAGTTTTTTTCCATCCATTTTTTCATGCAAAAAGAGTGTTTTTACATCAATATGAATGTCAGATGGTAAGCTAAAAAAATACACTAATCAAAAAAGAATTGCAAGTGAACGTATCTGCTGAAGTCTACTAGAAATAAGAGAAGAGATGATGTTGAGACCGTTTGCAGACCGCATTCCCATTAATTACTTCCGCTTGCAGATTTCGAATCCCATTACATGGCTCAAAACCCAAATCCAAATTCGAACCAGCATCTTAATTTCTGTAAAGATTGGAGCTTTTTGTGTTTTGGGGTAAAGGGTATTTAGTGAATAATGTACTCAGCGATTCATTCGTTGGCATTGCTGAGCTTCATGATCGATTTGTGGATGCTGTGGCTCAACTTAGTGGCCCTGACGGTTAGTCCATCTCATTTAAAATCTTTTATTGATTAATTATTGTTTCAAAGTATTTGAAAGTTTTGATGTTTTGAGATGAGCTTGTTGTTTTTGTTGAGTTGCTGTGTTGTATTGATTGATGATTTGGAGTTTTTCGTGCATTGCAGAGGGATTATGTGGTGAAAGGCCCAACTGTATATCATTTGAAGTCTCATCTGCAGGTTAGTTTTTGATTTTTGTTTGGTAGAAAAGAGTGATATTTGGACATGTGTTGCCACTATTTCGATCATGGTCCATGTATAAATGGTGCAGTCCTAAAAATTGGTTATTCTATTGCCTTTTCTACACTGATTGGTTATTTATATTGGATGAACTAAATTAAATATTTTGATCAGAAATATCGATTGGGCGAGCTACCAGCAAAGGAGTCGGATGAGAACTCCAGGTAAAAGTTATGCTGTTTCTTAAAACGTTGTGACTCGTGCCAATGCCTAGTATCCATATATACAGTTCCTTGCAATTCAGTAGTGTTTTAAGTTAGTATTCAGATTATATATTTATCAGTGTCTGTCTGGCCTCCTGTCAGAAACCTGTTTTACTAATAAACAGAAAAATCCCTCATGGAATCTTAATCTTTGCTATTCTATTATGACATGCATATTGTTCCTCGAATTATTCTAGAGAAGGCGATAAGTAATTTATCTGGTTTTGCATATTTTGTTGTAACATGGGTGATAGCTGGCAGATTTGATGTTGTAAATTTTTTAGGAAATTGCAATACTAATAGGAATACAAATCACAGGTGTAAGCAATCAGTGGGCTAAATAAAAAGTTTCATAAATTAATAACTGAGAAATAGTATCAACATGAGAATGGTCATAAGAAAAGTGACAAGTTCTAATTCAGTATGGATACAAGGGACTCAACATCTTGCTCCAGCAAATGCGTAAATCCATTTCCCATTTCCCAAACACAAGTATAACTGTTTAATACGTGACGATTTGCAGTCATACAATATTATCTGATCAGGAGATTGCCTAAAATTGTGTAAAAATACACATTATAATTTGCTTGAAAATCCTATTGGCAGGGACACCTTGAATGAGTTTAACCGTATATTCTTTGGTCCAGGAATCTTCAACCCCATATTTGCGCATAACCCAGATCGAGGTAGCGATCATAATTATTTGTTCGAGTAAGTAAAAGACAAAGAAACTTGTCATCAAATATAGTAATAATACGCCTTATCTTGTTGTGATAACCGGTCTCTGAGGGAGTTTTAATGATTCCAAAGACCTCGGATTCATAGTCAAAAGTCATGATTTCAATATCATTTGTTCTCGAACGGACCTCCCAATGAGCTCTTCCATTCAAATTGACACAAGAATTTTTCCAGAAGTTGTATCTTACACAAGAGGAGTTAAAATCTGGTATGAATTTCCAGGATTTTGTTTTGGAGGAATACAACTCGAGTGACAAAGAAGTGTCAAGAGTCCCAGGAACCGCTTTCGAAGTGACTCGACCAACCTTGTAAGAAAAATTGTCGTCTTTATATTCAACTACTCCAAAGTGACAAAAGTGAGTCCTACTGGAGTTATCGAACAAGGGAGGAAGAAATTTGGTCTGTTTGGTAGTTGGATTCCAAGCAGGAAAGTGGCATTTGAGAATTGAAATATGCAGTATATACCGTATCCAACTGGAGACAGAACATGCTGCACCGGCAGCTGCCATTCCGCAATCTTTAGTGGGAGGTCAATATTGAGAAATTTACGTGGATCTCCTCCTCTGCTCAGGGATATTGATTTAATATTGATGAATTCGTTGCTATGGACGAAAAAAGAACAGAATCTGCTGCTGGCTAGGGTTTGAACTCGATGTTGTCGGACTACAAAAGAGTTGCTGGTTTGAACTTAAACTGTTTTGAGACTGTTTTGAATCTTAACAGCGATTTTGCTGGTAGCCTTACTAAAATTTCCTCAACAACATCTTCTAACAACGCCGATGACATGTTTTCTGGTAAACAGTAATTAGGGTTTGCTTATGAAATTTGAAGGTTTTATTTTATAGAGTAATAATAATAAGGAAAAGGTTCAAGGAGAACCAATACATTTATGTGAGACGGAAGGACATCATCTCAACCGTTGATTTCCATCAATCAAACGGTTAATATTGATAACCGTCACTCACCAACCGCCTCGTGATTTTTGCTAATTTATTATAAATTTAATTAAAAACCAATTTAATCTCAACCGCTAGATTAATCTAAGCAACGGTTGAGATTAAGTATTTATGCCTCACAAAAATTTAATGTCCTTGTAGAACTCAACCCATAATAATAATATTTAATAAGTTAGCACTTTTATGAATAAATTGATACTAGTATTTAGTGCACAAAAATTTGTGCATAATATGTATTTTTATGTAATTAAATAAAGAAATATATAAATAATCAAATTTGTTAAGAGTATGAGAGGTTATTATGATATGGTAATTATAAGAAGATGTAGGGGTAATTTTGGAATCCGAAATGTGGCTTCTAAATAACCGTTAATAGTAGGTCTTGCGCTTTATTAATAGGGAGATATCATAAATTTCTTTTATTTAAATATTATTATATTTTAAGGGATAGAATTAGGAAGATAATAAATATTTGTAAGACGGGTGTACAAGATCTCAACCGTTGATTTGATTAATCTGAATGTTGGGATTAAAATTAATTTTGTAATTAATTAGGCGGTTGAATTGCAACATTTTTATAATCGGTATATATTAAATTACATTTTTGTAATCTTAAACCGAAAAGTAAAGTAATATATAAAATTTAACAATCTGCAACATTACATCAGTATCTACATCACTGGATTCTTTAGTTTCTCTCAAAACTTCATTTACACAACCAAAAAACCTTATTATTCTATTATGTACATTCTCATCACATCTCTGCTATTTTTGCTGTGTAAAACACTGGCAACTGAAGACCGCAATTCCCCAACTATTAAATTTAATACATAATGCAGTCAAATTTCTTTAACCCTAGAATATGTCACAATCCAAAACCAGAAGCTAGCCCAAAAAGAAATATATTTAAAAGAGTTGAGTTGCACTACGCCCGAAATACACTTAAGCGATTCATATAGACGAAGTCGCGTAAGAATTAGTCGCTTACGATACCTTATCTGACCGACTAATTTAGTCAGTCACGTAAAAACACTTATGTGACTGGTGGTAAGTGACAAGCCAAAGTGTGTCACCTAATCCATCTTAAGCGACAAAACTTAAAGCGACATGCTTAAGTTAGTCGCTTTGACAGTCTTAAGTGACAATAAACTATGCGACAGCTAATGTTGTGTCACTTAAGTTAAAATTAAAAAGTGCCATGTAATGTCTTTTGCGCTGCTGACAAACACAATAAATTTTGTACGACGAATTCAGAAAGAATTAAAGTTGTTCACCAACCATTAAGTATTATATGACTGCCATTGAGCTTTGTAAGTCGCTTAACCTTAAAAATTTATTTTCAACTTCAAAATCCAGAACTGTTATGAGTTTAGCTTTGGATATCATACAAAGGTACGTAATTAAATCTAAAGAATGAAAGAGAATTACAAACTTTATTATTTAGTTGTTGTTGAATCTTTGTTTGACCAATTTGATCCTTTGAACGTGATGTTGATTTTTCAAAATTTTATAAATTCAAAGTCAGGCTTTTGAGAAGCTTTAACACTTGTTTAAACGTAGCTAGGAGTTTCAATTAATTATATACGAACACATTCGTGTAAACATTTGATCCATGTTTGACACATTTGATCCATGTTTGACACATTTGATTCATGTTTGACACATTTGTTCATGTTTGACACATTTGATTTTTTGAACGTGATGTTGATCTTTTGAAAGTGTTCATGCATGAATGAACACGCACATTCAACCGTATGATCAAGAGAGTAATATCCTACAAACATTTTTGATTAAAATGAAGAAGAAGATCAAGAAGATTCATATGATCAAGAAGATTAATATGATGAAGAAGGATCAAAATTCAGAATATGTGAAGATGAACCCTTACTAGCTATATGTAAACATGGATCAAGAATGTTATTTGAGTGAAATGGATGAACATTCAAAGGAGATGAGGATGACGACATTGATGATCAAAAATTGAAAAAATATTCGAAAATTATTCAAAAATATTCAAAAATTAAAATAAAATAGTAAACGAGCTCGAAAGCCTAAAAAACACCATACATCACGAGCAAAGCTCGTATGTTCTGACGGGGTCGTCGTTCTCTTCGAAACAAGGTATTATAAGCCCAATTCTGACACCAGAAGCTCGAAAACTACTAAAATGACACACTTAGACTAAGTAAGTCACGTAACCGGATCCTTCTTTAGGCGGGAATATGTTTAACAGGAGAACGCGTGTAAAGCATAAGATCGTCTGATTAAGACATAAAATTTTCATCTGACGGTCCTCAATGACGATCCGAGAGAGACATATTTATGGTGGTTTTTTTTCACAAGACATTATACGAATTACATTGAATAAGTAAGTCACGAAAAAGACGACTATGTTTAGGCGGGATTATGTTACACAAGGAGGGAACCACGTGGCAAAATGTCGTGAAATTCAGACCGTCCGATCAAAACAATTTGGACCGTTCGATCTATTGCAAATAACTCTCCATCCTTAGCATCTATCAAACTTATCACTCTATCAAACCCTAAACAACCCTCAGACGGCGGATATTTCACCCACTCTCCATCCTTCGTTCAGCTCGTCTTCCTCGACGGTGCCAACACTCAACTCATCAGGTATATGCTATCAATTCCTTCACCCACTCTAATTAAGTTCTTCGTCGTTTATTTTCAGATCTGGCCAGTTAACCGTCGTTTTCAGATCTGGCCGGTTTCATCGTCGTTTTTCAGATTTGGTTAACATTCATTGTTGTTTGTTTACTTTCAGGATGCCACCGAAGAAACGAGCTTTGAAAGATATAAAGGAAAGGATGCAGCTTCGTTCTCCATCAGTGAGGCGTCCACCAAATACTCTAAGTCCAACACCACCAAAAGCCAAACGCCCTAAAGTTGCTAATACTCAGCCACCTCTTCCGCCCGAAACCAACAAGAAGCAGAATGGACCTCCTAAACCACCTGTCTCTAGTCCCTCAGCTGTTGTCCCTAGTCCACCTGTCCTTAGTAACCCAACTGTAGTTTCAAATCCTCGCCGAAGTCCTAGGTGTCTAGAAAAAGCCACTACTCGTCCAGCTGTATTCATTGGGAAGTCACCTCCTCGCTTAGTTAGAAAAACCTGTGTGCCTCCATTGCCACCTCAAACTACTCAGCAGCCAAGCATTTCTGACACTCCACAACCTCAGGGATCGACGCAAGATCAGCTCCAGTTCCACCACCAATTATTGTGTCTGCTGCTCCTACAATCGAAGTTAGCCAACCTCAGCCGCCCCCTCAGCCACCTATCATACCTGAAGGTGTTAATCCAAATGCCGCACCATCTTAGCCAACCTCAGCCGACCTCAAGTATTTGTTGTTGTCCGTATGGTGATATCATGAAAGTTGTGAAAGCATGGAAGTTGCTGAGTATTTGTTGTTGTGAGTTTGGTGATGTCATTAATGAGTATATGCGTTGCTGATTTTTTGTTTTCTGCCCATCCCATCATTAATGAGTATATGCGTTGCTGATTTTTTGTTTTCTGCCCATCATTAATGAGTATATGAGTTGCTGAGTATTTGCAAATATTTCTTATGCATCTGTTATGTGATTAATATGTGCATAAAGTTCTTATACTATGTTTGCGGTTATTACTTCAAAGAATTTACTGTTTTCATGTATTTTTCAAGCAAAGATGAAAGAAAAAGTTACTGAAAAGCTTGCTTATCAAGATGAAGCTTCCAGCGAGGTGAACAACGTTCTTGAAGTTGAAGATCAGCTCGAAATAATCAAATGTGTGGTTCCACAGAAGCGAGGTACTCAGGTGTCCGGCGTAGGCACAACTATCAGACGCCCACCCCTCCCTAGAGGAGGTTCAAGAACCCGGCAAATATATGATCAGCTTATGTCAAAGGTTTTATACTTGGAAGAACGTATCCGCATTCTTGAAGAGCAGCAGAGGGGACCGTCGTGTGGTGGAAGTAACGCTTCGGAAGGGGCAAGCTTGGTTTAAGGTTGAATTATCATAAACAATTATCTTTTTGTGTCGAACTGAACTTTTGTCATCCTTTCGCACCAATGTATTTGGAGTGTCGTGTGTAAAAACTCAGACTTGTAAGTTCCAGGTTGTTTATGTCACTGTGGTTTATGAGATTTTTGTTTACATTTTGTTCATATCTGACCCTAAAATATAGTAGATTGTAAGCGACAATTTACAGTCGCATTAATGATTAATTGCGACAAACATTTAAGATATTATACTAACATTGGAAGTCACATTAAATATTTTATGCGACAAAGATTGCATGTGTCACTAACAAATCTTTGTAATTTGACACAAACCTTATGGGACGCGACTGTTTTATGTCGCATAGTGTCGGTAATAATATGCGACTAACATGTTTCGTATGAGTCGCGTAAGTGGCTCGCGACGTATCTTAGGCGACTTCCCTTATGTGACACGATATCACATAAGGGGTAATACGACTAAATTAGGAGTTATGCGACTATTTAGGTATTGTCACGTAAATGGTTTTCTGGCGTAGTGTTGTATGATCACTAGACATGCGGAGATGATATTCTGACACAGGAGATTGAAACACATCAAAAATGTAGGAATGACGGAGATCCAAGGAGATGAATGAACCATGTGTGCTGAATGCAAGATATGGAAACAAATCAAAACTAGTCATGAAAACAAGTATCAAATTACTACTGAACGTGTTCTAGAATTACTGCACATGACTTGGTGGAAGCTTTTCTAAGTCGAGAGTTTTTGGGGAAAAAGGTACGCTCTCGTATGTGTTGATGATTACTCCCCATATATCTGGACAATTTTTTCAAGAAAAAATCAGATAATGCTGAAGTAGACGGTTTTCTGATTCTGAGACTGAAAGGGTGAAAGATATATCGTTGATTACTATAGGAAGTGCTCATGAAAGGGAGTTTGAGAACTAGAAGTTGAAAGAATTTTATCAAAAATAGGGAATACTTCATTAGTATTTGACACTGTGACAGAATGAAGTGGCAGAATGAAAAATAGGCCACTTTAAGAGATGGCACGAGTTCTACTACACACAGAAAATCTCACCAAAGTTCTCAAAAGAAACAATGAATGCCGCATGTTACACCCTCAACAAAGTTCTACCAATACTTGGAACGAGTAAAACCTGTTATGAGATATGGAAATGTCAAAAGCCTACTATTGAACGTGTGTATGTTATTGGTAGTGTAGAGTATTTGTGGGATACTCCCTCAAGAGTCGAGCATATCGTGTGTATCTTCCCAAAACTAAGATCATCATCGATGAACGTGTTCATCAAAGACATTGGTGAAGCAGACCCGGAACAAACAAATAATGTGACAAATATTGTTGGTATAATTACAGAAGCAATAGATGAAGCATATCTCCCGGTCTGACGTGATGAAGTAGAAGCCGATGAGGACGAAGATGTAGACAATGATAATGATCCAAAAGGCGTAGATAATGTAGGAAGCTCTCATACCCTCTACAAAGAATACAGAAGAATCACCATGTGAGCAACTTTTCACCAAAAAACCTTTGAAGAAATAAGATACCTTGATCAATTTTGCACCTTTATCAAACAGAACTCATTTATGTGTGAAAAATTTGTTGAAGTGGGACATGATCTGCAAGTAAGCGAAAGATTTAAACAAAGTTGCACACCAGATGGAAGACCTGCTCCAACAAGGTGTGAAGTGGGAATACGAACACAGGGGGATACACTCCTGGCAAATAGCGACGTCATGGCAGTTCGCGAATTTTTTTGGAAAACAAGGAGGAATCTCTAACGCGGTTTAATTCAGCTTAGATATCAATCAAATCATGGTTGTTAATTAAACAATCTGTTGGAAAGATTTGAGTTTTCTTTAAAGATAATGATATCTTTATTCCTTCTTTTTAGGAAAACCTAATCTACTCCCTGTAAAAGAGAGGGAGGCCGATCAGCAGAGTACGACTTCGAGGAGAGACAAACATATAGTGTCAACAATATTATGGTGATCAAAGTTGTATGCGTGAGCTGAGTTTTGCAAGCATACTGCATGGAGAGGTGTACCGGAGTGAACTTGCTACCGATTTGAAACGAATCCTTGTCGCAACAGGTCTGTGTTCACGCCTGCATTGCATCGCTGAGTGCGAATCGTTCACGAGACAAATAACAGCTTAGTGGAATGAATGATATGGTGGTCAACATAAAAATGGTAAATTATCAATCAACTCTTACAAATATTTAGTATAATCTAGTTTGTATGTCAAAATTCCTTTTAATAAATTTTACTACGCAAAAGAGAGTCAAAAGACCTTAAATTTAGATCCAAGACCCCATCTATTCCAAATAATACTACTAGCTAGCTAGTGGGTTACTCTTTATTAAAGCTTCTACTCAAAAACACTACTCCAAAACTAAGGCTCATCCACACGGCACCTTTTTAAAGCAAACAATGGCACCAGCACCAATATCATCTTCTAGACCTCTCTTCATCTTCATTATTTCCATTTTCTTGGCATCTAATGTCCTGTCACAAGCTCCGGTGGAGGTAAGTCCATGGAGCTGGTGCGTAACGAGAGGAGACGCATCCAACCAAGCCTTGCAATTAGCTCTAGATTACGCGTGTGCCTCTGGTGCTGATTGCACTCCCTTGATGCCAAACGGGCTTTGTTACCTTCCTAACACTTTAGCCGCTCATGCCTCGTATGCTTTCAATAGCTTTTATCAGAAGAAATCCAGAGCTCCGGGTTCGTGTGACTTCGGTGGCACGGCTTTGGTGGCTAAAACTGATCCTAGTAAGTATTTCTTCTTGAAACATTGTATGTATTTTGAGTGCATCCTTGTTTACCTTTTCTTTTTGACTGGTGTTTTTATTTAAGGTTCATTGTCTTTATATGTTCAGGTTATGGATCTTGTGTGTATCCACATCAACTAAGGTATACTGTTTTAAAGATCGAATCGAACATTATGTATGTGTTATGCATGACTGATTTCATAACCATGTCTGCTAGTAATATTGCTGGTGATCTTAATTGATTTCAGTTTCTTTGAATTTTATATATCAACTTGTGTCATATAGTATTGTGAAAAATAAGGAAGACCAAAGACAGACAGTATCTGGAACTGTTCTAACTTCCTAAAGCTGAAAGATATCAAAACTGTTTATATAAAGTAAATGTGTAAAATGGAATGTTGAGGGAAGATAAGAGTGCATTGATAAAAGAGAAAGATCACAAGTAGTGATGTCTCAACTTTACTGCTCTATCAACAACATGCAAAGCAATCCTCTAAACTTGTTCTTCAGATTTAGTTCCAAGTTGCAACTGACTGATTCACTTTTTTGACCAGAAAACATGTACTCTACCTTTTTAGTAAAACATTTTTTGTGTATTGTAGATATTTTTGTAGAGGACAGGTTAATTATCGATTTTTATGTTTTGTGAATGTGCAGCAATGCTGGTGGAGCTCCAGCTACATCAGGAACAAATACAGGTCCAACTATTCCTATGACACCTGCCACGACCAACACTCCGGTTGTTGGTACTGGCAGTACCCCAGCTGGCCTATTGCCACCATTGACGACTCCGGATCTCGACTCACCATCAGAGGCTTCAAAGTTGGAGTCACAATTTAGTATGATCATATTAACATCCATTTTCATAGGTCTCATGTTTGCTTATCTGATTTCTTGATGTCACTGAAATCTTGACAATGAATCTGAAACTCTGACTATTCTTATAGTGTTAGATCATTTTGAGATACTTTTTGTAAACCGGTCACCGGTTTGTAGCTCAGTTTTTTAGCTTTTAAAATTATCAGCTTCATCAAAATTTATGAAGAATGAGAATTCTGAGAACCTTGAATTCATGTTCATATAAAACACTGGCATTACAATATATCATGGTCATATCGAGCCAGGAAACTTTCCCTTGTCGGAAAAGCATAACTCAGGCTGCCTGACGATGAAAATCTGATCTCCAGCAGTTTTGTAAGAGTCTTGATTTCTATGCCAAGTCCATAATGCATGAGTCTCATTCTTCACCTACATTTTTGAAAAGTTTGTGATCACTCAGTGAGGAATTTCTAGAGCGGAAAGAAATATTTTGAAGAAAAATTTCCAGTACCTCGAGAATACCATGGCCGAAGCTGCTTTCTCTGTATGCACTATACTCAGGCTGCCTGTCCCAACAGAATTTTCCTTTAGCAGGACCTGAAGTGAAATTGAATGCACAAAAGCCTCCCATTATTTTATCTACAGTGTGTTTCGGGTCAGGGCAGTTCCCTGGCTCATCGGCATGGGGGCTAGCCATTTTCTCCCTGTTCCCACCATCGCCTACCGTTATGTGAACCGGTCCACAAGGGTCTAAAGTGTAGTTGTACACCCTGTTAGATCTCTCATAGGCATGCACCTGCGAGTCAGAACTGAATTAGAATTCAGTGGTACATAATCCTAACTGAGGGAACACAGCATTGGTACTTACATGACCATTGAAGACTAAATCAACGTGATTTTTGTATAGTAAATCTTCCATGGCAACTCTCATGCACTCAGCTTCTCTATAATGAGCTTTGTACGTGCTGTACCACGGCGGGTGCCAAGTTGCTACTAGCCATGGAGTCATATTCCTATCGACCTTCGCAAGATCTTCCTCGAGCCATTTGTATTGCTCAGCTAAAAGTACAATCAGACAAATTCTCTTATAAATACATGAAGATGGTTAACAAAAGTCTGCCTAATGGCTTGAACTCCACCTTACCTGAAGCATTATATGGAGCATATGCTCCAAGCATCAGAAAATGTACTCCTCCTGCATTAAAGGAATAGTACATTGGGGAATTTGATTTGCTTTCCTCGGATGGGAACGCAAATCGAGATTTGTATGACACAAATGTTTGATTCTCTGCCTGTTTTTCTAACTCATGGTTTCCTGCCAGCACCATTATAGGCACCCTGGATATCAAAGGCTCCATAAACCTGCAAACATTTCACATTTTCATTGCATTGAAGCTAAAAATTACAATCAGGAAGTAAATAAAAATGTAGCCTAACCTGCCCCAGTAGTCCCATCGAGGCTGGTATGTTTCGTGTATCGGAGTGTTGCTAAAATTGCAAGAGTAACAATCAGAGCCAGTCCCATTTGTGAGATACATGTTGGCATAGGTCATGTCTCCAATAACCAGAAGAAGGTCAGGATCATTTTTTGCTATGTGATCAACTGTTGAAGTTGTGTTATAAGTTAAACCCAAATCACCCGAAATGGCGATTCTTGCAGGGTAGCTTCTCATTCCACTCTTTGGCATTGTTTTAAAATGATGAATTTTGCTCAAGGCAGGTATGGAAGGATCTCCACATTTGTAATAGTATTTTGTCTTAGGCTTTAGTCCTGCAAACCGAGACAACAGATTTATATACAATGTAGCTTCAAGGCCTGAAGGACTTAGTTTCTGATTTTACATACCGGTGAGGCGGACATGATGGATGATTCCTGAGGTGTAGTTCTGAAGTCCCTCAAATGGGTAGAGCTGGTTGTAGATGAGAGACTCCCCAATGGCCTTGCGGATTTTTGATATATGTTTACCATAATAGACAACGCTAGCAACCTTAGTAGGGTCTAATGGCTGAATCCTATCCCCAATCTGATACTCTCCTATAGAAAAAAACAGATCAAAGATTATCAAGACTCAAAAAACCAGACAAAAAAGCACAAAAATGAACATAATTACCTGTGACCCAAGAAATCCAGACAGAGTCATAGGATGAGGAAAGGGAGACAGCAATCTGCTCAGGCTGAAACCCTCTAACTCTTCGTCTCACACGTGGATCAGTGGACGGTAAGTCGACTGCATGGCGGCCGCGAAAACTGGGGTCAAGCTTGATGGTTACAGGCTTGAATGGTCCTTCAAGGGTGGTTTGGATTGTAGCATGAGTGGGTGCAACCAGGGTTGGAAGAAGTAGTAGTAAGGAGATGATAGTAAGGCAGCCATCAAAATACTTAGCCATTGCTTCAAGTATAAAGAATCAATTTTTTTTGATTAGAGAATCAATTTTTAATAGACTAAGCAAAACATGCATATAAATAGGTAGAGGTTTGCTGTATTCATCTTTTGGTGGATTTGTGAATTTTATTTTGTAGAGTGCAATTCTTTTGAGATTCCTCTTTACATGTTCATTTTGAAAATTAAGTTATCAGTATTTTTTCGTGTTAACTGTATGCACATTTTAACCGGATTTGTGCACTTTGACTTTTTGCAGAAAAAGACAAAAATTAAAAGCAAGATTTGTGGACCGGTGGATCAAATTGATCCAACGGTCGATTACCTGGGTCTCAGATTCACAAACCCGAACCTGGGTCTCAAATGAGCGGGACTCCCATTTTGCATTTGTTGAATGCACCACACATTATACATCATGTACAATATCACGTGCAAAACATGTACAATTCAAGTATTTCATTGCACGATCTCTTGCATTAATAAAATATAATTAACGATGCTAAATATGATTCATGACTCCACACAAAAATTCTCATGATTAAAACTCTAAATAAGTATTTGAGTAACAATAAAAATGTTGGGATTTAGATGCTTTCTTGCCAAGGAAAGGTATTTAAGTAGCTAAGCTGCATAACACTATAATCAATTATTTGACTTCTGGAATAATTAATTCAACATTTGGACCAATCGATCCGCCTATTAAATTAAGGTTCATTAATTGTTCAAATCCTATCATGCGAGTTTTATTACTTTGATAATATAAACCTATTTATTACATTTGACTTATTAATAAAAAATCCAATTTTCGATGAAATTCATCAACACCGTAAATTCATTAATTGACCTTGTAACTTTTTGCATTTTCTAAAGGGTATTAGTCGAAATAAAAAATTGATTACATTATTTTTCCTAAATTAAATTAACCTTAATGTATAACTAATTTAAAGATTAATTGAATAAATTAATTAAAATTAGGATTTTTTAGCGAAAACCACACCTCCAATAGGTCAACTTGAATAAAATCACCCCTACAATTTTTAAAAAAACCACCATTCAATTCAATTTCCCTTTTCACATGCATTAATAATATATAATTAACGAATGCTAAGTGTGATTCACGACTCCACCAAAAAAATCCCATGATTAAAACTCTAAATAAGTATTTGAGTAACAATAAAAATGGGCAAAGGATCAAATGAAAACAAACAGTTTTTGTGAAAACTACAAACAAATCTCGCCCATCCTTTTTTTCTAATCGGACGATTTCTATTTGATGGACAAGATAATATTTAAATTAATGAGAAGGGTATACCCGTAATATAACATCACAAAATATTCTTCAAATATTTTCATTAATTTTATCCCACAAATAATGGTAACAACTTTGACGACGTTCAACATTCGAATAAGTCAACACGTTTCTAGCAAAATCGAATTTCATTGACGAGTTCAATCAAAAATCGACATTAGTTGCTTCTGTGTTGTTAACTATTATGGAGTCGCATGTTATCAACAACATTATTGGATCAGTGAATGGTGAATCTTGTAATCGTTCAAACGATCATTTTAAACATGATATGGTTATTATTTGCGCAATCCATTGACTTATTTTTATTTTTCTTATCACCAGTGGTCTTTGAGTGTATGGTTCAAAAATTACGATCACATGGTTCGCGAATTATATGTATGATTCAAAAACTGATGAAGTAAAGTTCATGAATCATGAATTGTTAATTTTCGAGCCTTATATATTATGTTCTATCCATGCAATAGCGAATCATATTTATGGTAATCGCACAGATTTATAATATTACCGCTGGTTTTTTGGTGTAGGGTTCAAAAATTACCATTACATGATTCATGAAACATATGTATGGTTCAAAAACTAATGAAGTATGGTTCATGAATCATGTGTTGTTAATTTCCGAACCATACATATTATGTTCTATTCTTGCAACAACAAATCGCATTTATGATGTGTGGTTCATAAATTTCTTTAATAAGTTTTAATGAATCATTGCGTGATTATTATGAACCATTGATTTTGTTTGACCGGATACATATTTGCTTAGTAGGTGCTAATAAATCAAAGATCGATGATATTTCGTAAGAATCCAGCAATGATCCTGCAATTATGTCTGAGTGTCTTGATTTTCTTGCTTGCATGCTGAATTTCTCGTAGAAGTGATATGGGCACTAGAGTCATTTGTTCTTCATTTTTATCCACTTCACTTTCCATAAGCTTACAACGTTTTTCGCTCTGCCAATAAAAATGATTAGTCAAGAACAACATACTCACAAGCAAGAATAAAACTAAAATGTAATGTATGATTTAAGAGTTTTAATACTATCATTCACTACACTGAAGTGTATGGTTCATGAATCATACAATTTAGATTTTTGAACCATACACATGATTCACCACATTGAAAAGGCATGATTCATGAACCGTATTGTGTACATTTTTGAACCGTACATTTTTCACCAGTGTATCGACATCTTGTTTTATAAACAAGTTCAAGGCTCAAATCAAATATAAACTTTCACTATTCGCAACAGACTGAATTAAAATTTGCGGTCTGCTTATAGAGCTTACTTACCAAACTGATTTCCAATTTTCTTTCGAACCATGACTATATTTTGGTGGCGCAAATTGAAAAAACCTACAAAAATGTAAGCATAACATGCAACATTGGTTCTCACAACCACTATAATTAAAAACTCATGTTTGACCTAGAATCTCACTAACCTCAAAAACAGGTGTTAATGGTTGTCGTAGCTTGTGTCGTCGCGTGTTTGGTGACTATCGAGGTGGCTATCGAATCGTCGCTCATCGTAGGGTTTTGCATCGGCAGCTTCTGTGATTCTGAATTGAGTAGTTTGTTGAATTCGATTTCAAAATGCCGCTATTCTCGCCTAATCATCTCGATAAACCGTTTCCAATTATATTTTTACATTCCTGATTTGTCCTTATGATGATATTCTCAATTATTTTAAAATATTTTATATGTTTCGATATTTACATTTCGACCCCAAATCATATCCGTCTATTTTTAAATTCAACGTGGTAGATTTGTTTATAGTTTACATATAAAATCTTGTTTCACCTGATCTACCCTCATAAAAATGTTGGGATTTTGATGCTTTCTTGCCAAGGAAAGGTATTTAAGTAGCTAAGCTGCATAACACTTTAATCAATTATTTGACTTCTGAAATAGTTTCAACATATTGGACCAATCGATCGCATAGTAAATTAAGGATCATTGTTTATTCAAATTCTATCATGCGAGTTTTATTACTTTGATATTATAAACCTATTTATTACATTAGACTTTATTAGTAAAAAAATCCAATTTTCGATGAAATTCATCAGCACCGTAAATTCATTAATTGAGCTTGTAACTTTTTGCATTTTCTAAAGGGTATTGGTCGAAAATAAAAAAAATTGATTATATTATTTTTCCAAATTAAATTAACCTTAATGTATAACTAATTTAAAGATTAATTGAATAAATTAATCAAAATTAGAATTTTTTTAGCAAAAATCATACATCTGATAGGTCAATTTGAATAAAATCACTCCTCTAATTTTTTTAATAACCACCAAGTCAAATTCCCTTTTCACATGGCTCAAGGCCGAGGCAACCGTATGGTAGTAATTCCGCAGTTAAACTAAAAAAATATAACCAATCCCTTCGTATTGAAGATAAACCAAATAAATATAACCAAGCGTTATAGATTCATCTACAAAGGAAAGAATGCACACAAACACGATCATGGTTAGTGTGTTTAAGGAATTCATTATTCCCAATATGATAGTAAATGAGAGACGAGGAGCGTTCATTTACGACCCCCTCTTAACCTACGAACTCTGCGATCCCCTAAATCGACCGTTGGATCAATTTGATCCAACGGTCATGAATTCGCACTTTAGCAGTTTTGTCGTTTTGTGCACGTTTTGTTGTTGTTTTGTATATGCACAAATGCATATTGAAACGTGCATACAGATCAATAAAACATACAAATAGTTAAAAGGTCAATTTGCACAAATGCACCGGATCGTAAAGGAACCGGACTCAATGAGAGACACCAATCACCGAAGTTCTTAATTATTTTTACATTTGAGAAGTTTAGAATAATCTCTATTATATATAAATGGGGAACTGTGCCGTTACGAATGAATCCACATTTAGATAAAATGGATAAAAATTTACTTTGATAATAGTTTTTAGGGTTTTTTAGCGAAAACCACCCGTCCAATACCCATTTTTTAACAAAACCACCCTCCCAAATTTTTTTTTGACTTAACCACCCACTAATTTAAAATCTTTAAACTTTGACACCCAAACACTGTTCCGACGACTTATTCCGGTAAAACTCTCATTGACTTTGTTGACTCACAATTTTTTTGCCGAAAACCACCCATTCAATACCTAATTTTTGACAAAACCACCCTCTCAAAAAAATTTTGAGTTAACCACCCACTAATTTGAAAACTATTAAATTTGACACCCAAATCAACATAATTAATCTTAACATAACCCTGTGAAATTTTTGCAATTTTTGTATTAAAAAGGATCCAAAAATTATAAGAGTAAGCTTAAAATTAATCTCACTAATTAATAAGCTTGAAATTAAATAATTAACACAATATCAAAAAAGACCCAAAAATTATAAGAGTAATAGTAATTATATTTAATAAAAAGATAAATTATAATTGTAATAAAAATATTAGTATATAAAAATTAACTAAACTAAACATAAAAACTGTTAATATAAAAATAAAAAAATAAAAATTGAAATATAATGTTAATCAAAATTTGAATTTATAATTATAAAAATTAAAATTTGGCCACATTCCCTACAATTTTAACAATAATATAAAAATAATAATTATTTTAAAATATTAAGTTGAACATAAAAATGTAATTATAAAAATAAAGTATAATATAAATGAAAATATATAGTTAATTAGATTTTAAAACTTATTTATGTGTAAAATTAAATATCCATTAGCGAAAATTGCAAAAATTGCAAAAATTTCACAGGATTATATTAAGATTAATTAGGTTGATTTGGGTGTCAAATTTAATAGTTTTCAAATTAGTGGGTGGTTAACTCAAATTTTTTTTGAGAGGGTGGTTTTGTCAAAATTTAGGTATTGAAGGGGTGGTTTTCGGCAAAAAAAATGTGAGTCAACAAAGTCCATGGGAATTTTATCGGAATAGGTCGTCGGAACAGTATTTGGGTGTCAAATTTAAAAGATTTTAAATTAGTGGGTGGTTAAGTCAAAAAAAAATTTGAGAGGGTGGTTTTGTTAAAAAACTGGTATTGGGCGGGTGGTTTTCGCTAAAAAACCCTAGTTTTTATATTAATTACAAAGGGCATCATAACTCGAAGCAATTTTTCACAGTAATGAAATTTTAAGTTCATTTAACTTTAATGAAATTCAAAATCTACTCAATGTGTCTGACCATTCTTATAGTGTTAGATCATTTTGAGGTACTTTCTTTTGACCAGTTTGTAGTTTGCACAAATTATCATACTTCATCAAAATTTATGAAGAATTGAAATTCTGAGAATATGAATTCATGTTCATCAAAAATCTGTCATTACATTATATCATATTAGTAATCTACGTCTGAAAACAAAAAGTTGGGCACGGATCATATCGACCCAGGGTGCGTTGATGAGCCAGGAAACTGTCCCTTGTCGGAAATGCATAACTCAGGCTGCCTGACGATGAAAATCTGATCTCCAGCAGTTTTGTAAGAGTCTTGATTTCTATGCCAAGTCCATAATGCATGAGTCTCATTCTTCACCTACATTTTTGAAAATTTTGTGATCAGTCAGTGAGGAATTTCTAGAGCGGAAAGAAATATTTTGAAGAAAAAGTTGCAGTACCTCGAGAATACCATGGCCGAAGCTGCTTTCTCTATATGCACTATACTCAGGCTGCCTGTCCCAACAGAATTTTCCTTTAGCAGGACCTGAAGTGAAATTGAATGCACAAAAGCCTCCCATTATTTTATCTACAGTGTCATCCGGGTCAGGGCAGTTCCCTGGCTCATCGGCATGGGTACTAGCCATCTTCTCCCGGTTCCCACCATCGCCTATCGTTATGTGAACCGGTGCACAAGGGTCTAATGTGTAGTTGTACACCCTGTTAGACCTCTCATAGGCATGCACCTGCGAGTCAAAACTGAATTAGAATTCAGTGGTACGTAACCTAACTGAGGGAACACGGCATTGGTACTTACATGACCATTAAAGACTAAATCGACATGATTTTTATATAGTAAATCTTCCATGGCAACTCTCATGCACTCAGCTTCTCTATAATGAGCAGTGTAAGTGCTGTACCACGGTGGGTGCCAAGTTGCGACTAGCCATGGAGTCAAAATCCTATCGACCCTCGCAAGATCTTCCTCTAGCCATTTGTATTGCTCAGCTAAAGTACCATCAAACAAAAACTCTAATAAATATATGAAGATAATTAACTGAGGCCGAGAAATGGCTTAAATTTAATGTTACCTGAACTATCATATGGAGCATATCCTCCAAGCATCAGAAAATGTACTCCTCCTGCATTGAAGGAATAGTACATTGGGGAATTGGATTTGCTTTCCTCGGATGGGAATGCAAATCGAGATTTATATGACACAAATGTTTGATTTTCGGCCTGTTTTTCTAGCTCATGGTTTCCTGCCACTACCATTATAGGCACCCTGGACAGCAAAGGCTCCATAAACCTGCAAACAAATCACATGTTCACTACATTGATTACGCTTAACATCCGTGCAAACAAGCAAGAAAATTTATAGTCGCGAGAGTGACGTATTTTAAAATCAGAAACTAACTAAAAATCTAGGCTAACCTGCCCCAGTAGTCCCAGCGAGGCTGATACGTTTCATGTATCGGAGTGTTGCTAAAATTGCAAGAGTAACAATCAGAGCCAGTCCCATTTGTTAAATACAAGTTGGCATAGGACATGTCTCCAATAACCAGGAGAAGGTCAGGATCATTTTTTGCAATGTGATCAACAGTTGAACTCGTATTATAAGTTAAACCCAAATCACCCGCAATGGCGATTCTTGCAGGATAGCTTCTCCTGCCACTCTTTGGCATTGTTTTGAAATGATGAGATTTGCTCAAGGCCATTATGGAAGGATCTCCACATTTGTAATAGTACTTTGTCTTAGGCTTTAGCCCTGCAACCAGAGACAATGGAGTAATCTACAATGTCGCTTCGGGTCTGCATTAGCTATATGATTTAGTTTCTTATTTTAAATACTATACCGGTGAGGCGGACGTGATGGATGATTCCTGACGTGTAGTTCTGAAGACCCTCAAATGGGTAGAGCTGGTTGTATATGATGGATTCCCCGATGGCCTTGCGGGTTAGGTTTGATTTATGTTTTCCATAGTAGACAATGCTAGCAACCTTTGTTGGGTCTAGTGGCCGAACCCTATCCCCAATCTGATACTTTCCTAGAGAAAAATCAGATCAAAGTTTATCAAGACTCGAAAAACCAAACAAAAACCTTAAAAACACAGAAATGAACATGATTTTTTTACATTACCTGTGACCCAAGAAATCCAGACAGAGTCATGGGTTGAGGAAAGCGAGACAGCAATCTGCTCAGGCTGAAACCCTCTAACTCTTCGCCTCACACGTGGATCAGTGGACGGTAAGTCGACTGCATGGCGGCCGCGAAAACTGCGGTCAAGCTTGATAGTTACAGGCTTGAATGGTCCTTGAAGGGTGGTTTGGATTGAAGCATGACTGACTGCAACCAAGGCTGCAATGAGTAGAAGGATGAAGGAGATGGTAAGAGACCCATCAAAATACTTAGCCATTGTTTAAGGATATCTTTGATAAAAAACCAACTGATAATACACTAAGGAAACATATAAATAGGTATTTGAGTAACAATGAAAACAATTAAATTACTGGGATTGGGAAGATTTCTTGCCAAGGAAAGGTTTTAACTTTTAAGTAGCCAAAAAGTTATGTGTATATCTCTAAATATGTTTATTGAGAATACAAAGAGCTGTCTAGCTGTTGATAATGTTCGTTGAACCTCAGATTTAAACTTTCAATCTACCAGAATATTACACTATTTTCTAAAAAATTAAATCAGATTTTAAGTTTCAGAAATGAAAAATCAAAATCTATATTCTTCCCTTTAAATCAAAAAATCTTTCTTCAGTGTTTTTCTAACTTCTATTGCAATATAATTTTAGCAAGAATATCCTATATGGATCATAGATCACACAAAAAAACCCCAAATTTTTACAAGAAATTTTTAAAAAAAACATCTTGATTTTATCTATGATCATAAATGAGGATCAAAAATGGAAAAGACTGAACCAAAATCTAGTTTCCTTATTAAAGATGCTCTAAATTTTGACGTGGCCACTAAATTGAAGGGAAGCATCCCTAAATAAATATGACATTTTGCAAACTAAACAAGTCATGTTCACCAGCAGTGGAGAGTATCAGCAAAAGCTGCTGCCCCATGCAGAGTGACTCTCTAGGTCAGATATATTCATATGTGTGGATAATGTCAACTTTCTTACAGTGCGCATGCATGACAATGTTTGATAATGGTCCCTAATTTAAGTCAATGGATGCAATTTTCTTACAAATTACATGAAATTTTACACAGGTCAAAATATTGGAAACGATGTCATAAAACCCGGTCTAAAATCCTAACATCAATGAAGGTTAAAACTTAAAAGCTTTCTGCAATAACAGTAGCCGGTGTTAAACTAGTGGCATTTTTCGTTTGAGCGATTGATTAACTGTGAGCAAATATAGTTTAATTTAAATGGTACCTTGTTAAGTAAATAGACAGCATATTCCCCTCGTGTTGCATATTGACCTTCAATGAGGACAGAAAACTCCCCCGTCTTGATCTCGAGTTGGTTCCATCAACACTCTACCATCTTCTTTTGCAAACTTCACTTCCAATGACAAAAAATTATGAGCTAATCTTTAAGTATCGAAACTTCCACGCATCTCATCCAACTCATTCCACCGACTTAACGACTGTGCCTTTACCTGCCCACCACATGATTGCCCGATTAAATCCCAATAAGTGTAAAAGACATACAAAAATAAACAAGCAATAATATATGACACAGAGCTGGAATCCCAATCTTGAAATCAGGATAGCAACTAAATTACATCAAAAAACTTCATTGATATGAAACCACTGCATATACCATTTCCTAAACAAATTCTTTATCAACTACACGAGCTCCGCTGCCCCTTTTCAAGCAAACATATGGAACAACTTATTGAACTTCTTTGCCACTACAGTTAAATTCCATAACAATCAAAGCATTCAATAATCCGAAGCCAAAGCCTCTGTTGACATTTAGTAGACAAAGATTTCATTCCAGACTTATCAGTGTCTTGAGCATAATAGCTAATCACTATTTTAACTTCAGCAAGTAATAAAGATTGCTAACTTCTGATAAACAGATAGATTTAGGTTCAATTGAGACCCATGTTATATGCACGATCCGTGTGCCTTGCACATCTCACCGTTGGATCAAATTGATCCAACGGTTGCAGATGTGCACTTTATGGTTTTGTCACGTTTTTTGTCGTTTTGCAAAATGCAAAAATGCAAACGAAATGTGCATATAGTGCAAAATAAAAGTGCAAATAGAAGGATCCCAAGTGCAAAAGTGCAAAGGGTCGCAAGGGAACCGGACGCTAAACAGATAACCCTAATTTTCAAGTTATTTTGAAGTCTCCACAAAAACACAATTCCAGATAAACCCTAATTACCTAAAGGTGAGCCTCTTTAAGTACCTCAGATTCCGCTAGAGCGGACTTCAGACTACAAAACCGATCTTCACATTTTCCGCATCCCTCAAATTTCGACTTCGCGTCGCTTTTATATATTTTGTGTTGTCCGGTATTTTATAATAAATTCAAAAACAGCCCAGTAGTTTTATATATTTCACATTAGCCCCCTGAACTTTCTAACACTCTGCTGGTCGCATGCTCTGTTTTGGTTAGGGCTTCGGCGTTTGATGTCGATCTCGACATCGATGATGAGATCTCGATCTCAAAACCTTGTAAAGAAGACGATTGATTCTCTTCCTTCTTCGACATCTTCTAATTCGGTTGTTAGTAAAGGCTCGACCTTTCGCGGGATGTCAAACTCAAATCTCTCAGAATCGGACTTCATAACACTTATTCATTCTTCAAATGGATGCCGACAAATCAAGCAGATTCAAGCACAAATTTTCACTCATGGATTGTGTAGAAGCAGTCGGGTCGCGACCCAACTCATCTCCGCAACTTCATTGCACGGTTCCGTTGACTACTCGGTTATGATTTTCCGGCAATTTCATGATCCAAGTTCGTACATTTTCAATGCGTTGATACGTGGGCTTGCGGAGAATTCTGATTTTGATTCAGCTATTGTGTATTTTGTTGAAATGTTGAGATTGGGTGTGTTGCCTGATAGGTTGACTATACCGTTCGTGCTTAAGTCAGCGGCTGGGATGTCGGATGGGAGAGCAGGGATGGCGTTACATGGTTGTGTGGTGAGACGTGGGTTGGAGTTCGATGATTTTGTTAGGGTTTCATTGGTTGATATGTACGTGAAAGTTGAGGAGTTGAAGCTTGCAGCTAAGATGTTCGATGAAAGTCCTGAATGGATTAAGAAAGAGCGTATTTTGCTATGGAATGTTTTGATAAATGGATATTGTAAAGCGAAGGATATGGAGAGGGGTTTGCGGCTTTTTGAAGAAATGCCTGAGAGGAATGTGGCGTCTTGGAATAGTTTAATTGATGGGTTTATGAAGAGCGGGGATTTGGACAAGGCCACTGAGCTTTTTGACAAGATGCCAGTGAAAAATGTGGTTTCTTGGACAACTTTGATTTCTGGGTATTTTCATAGTGAAGAGTATAGACGAGCAGTATCCACATTTTATAGGATGCTAGAAGCTGGAGTTAAGCCAAATGATCAGACGCTCGTGTCAGCGCTTGCAGCTTGTGCCAGAATAGGAGACCTTGAATCTGGGAAGAGAATACATAATTATATGTCATACAATATGTTTAAGTTGAATAAGGCCATTGGAACAGCTCTTGTTGAAATGTACTCCAAGTGTGGTGTTATTGAGTCTGCTAGTAAAGTATTTGGTAAGATTAAAGACAAAGACCTGCTTACTTGGAGTGTCATGATAAGTGGTTGGGCTGTCCATGGATTTTACGATCAAGCTATTCAATACTTTGATAAAATGGTGTCAACAGGTTGGTTTTCTTTAATAATCGTCAGTTTTTCCCTTTTATATTTCGTTAGTTCAATGTACCTACTTCGCAAATAATGAAAAATTTCACATATTTTCAGGTATACAGCCAGATGGGGTTGTCTTATTATCGATTATAACTGCGTGTTGTCATTCGGGTCAAGTAGATAAGGGTGTGGAGTACTTCAACAGTATGATTCAAAATTACTGTATCACTCCCACCATGAAGCACTACTCTGCAGTTGTGGATCTCTTCTGTAAGGCTGGTAAACTGGACGAGGCATTAACTTTCATCAAAACTATGCCAAAGAAACCTGATCTTGTTATATGGGGTACTCTTTTTTCTGCTTGCACGCCTCACAAAAAACGGAAATTGCAGAACTTGCATCGCAGAAGCTCCTAGAACTCGAACCAAAGCATCCTGGGAGCTTTGTGTTTTTGTCCAATTTTTATGCAGAGATAGGGCGATGGGATGATGCAGAGAGGGTGAGACTTGCCATGAAGGAAAAAAGCATAGAAAAGGATAAGGGTTGGAGTTTTAAAGTTGATGATCATAATGTTGATAGTACAATGATATGCGCAAAAATTTAGAGTACCATAGAAATTCTGAAAAAACAAAGGCCCACACAAATCTGAGCAGAATGTTACAGGTCATCAAAGATGTACAGATGAAAAATAAAAATCTCAAAGAAGAACGTGTGGCAGTTACATTCAGTCTGATGTGCACGAAATGAAGATTGTGGAGAATTCATTTTCTGTGGGCATTCCATGATGGCAAGCAGTTAAGTTAGAAGTCATCTTAAGAAACATATTTGTCATTTCAATGAAGGAGTTTTCAAGAAATATTGGTAAATTGAAAGTGACAGGGTTGTGAGTCTCCTTTTTGATAATCCAGGACTTCTCAGTCAGTCAGCTTCTTGCTGATGTGTGCATTCCAGGGTAACTGTGCAGAAGTAAATGTGTCTGCCTCTTCATCTGATTATAAACACTATGGGATTATATCTATAAAAGGTTATTCTCTAATCTCTATAATTCTCTAGTTTAATTGCTGACGATTTAAAGGTTTTCCTTTTAGATATTACAGAGCAGTTTTTATTCGGGGATTCAGAGTTAAAGTCCTGAAGCCATTCCCTTATAAAAGCCACCTACAAAGCTCACTGTAAGGTTCATATGGCGATTTACTTTGATATGGTTACCACTTTGCCACTGGTTCATCTCAAAACCAAATTGGCCAATATATTTGCTGCAATCTCTTGACATATCTGTTTATCCCTGTGCAGTAACGTTGCACTTCAATCACCATCCGATTATTGCTTAGTGTAGAAAAGGAATTCATGATGAAGGTGAGGAGATTGTAATACATGAAGGTTGAAACATTGAGGAATATAAATTCAATCAAAATGTTTGGTTTGGACAGAGTCACTTGCTACACGCAGAAGATGGCTTAATACAAAAGACGTTGCAGAAGTAGAGACTGATAGACAAGGTAATTTTAAAACAAGAAATATGTTCTTAGCAGCGGAGCATTGGTTTCAGAACTGAAGACCATGTTCTCTAGCGGCATCAGCAAGAGCTTCAATGCGGCCATGGTATGGATAACCACCTCTGTCAAACGCCACTTTTGATATCCCTTTCTCCAAACAAGACTTTGCAATTGCTTCACCTACCTTCTTTGCAACTTCCTGATTAGATAAGCAGTAAGTTAGTTAGCAAGAGCATCTAATCCAATATTGTTTTCTCATGCTTGTAAGATTGATCAAATATGACTTGCCAATAAAACAATCATACAGTTGAAAATTACACTATTCAGAAGAATTTCTTTTCTTTGGAGACTTACAATTGTGGGACCAGAGCTGTAGTCGATTTGCTCTGATATAGCCTTTTGCATTGTTGAGGCTGCAGCAAGTGTGTGCATTTTACTGTCATCTATAACTTGCACATGAATATGCTTGTTGGATCTGAAAACACACAACCTAGGCCTCTCCGTGGTGCCTTCAACCTAAAAACAAAATCATATGTTATTTACCCGAGCTAGCATCTTCTTTCACACCCTTCCCTTGTCATACAAAGATTATCAATACACATTTCTTTCACTTTATTACAAAGAGATAAAATCATCATAGCAAGACTTATCGCATTCATAACCAGCAAAGACACCAGCATATGATCACAAATGTAAGTATGTAAGTATGTAACAACATCAACAAGTCCTACTTTAGCACAATTCAAGATGTAAACTACATAATCTAAACATGGGGATTAAAAATGCTTAAAATGTGACTAAACTACAATACAAAGCCAAGAAAAGGTTCACAATTTTGTCTATATCGAATTCATCCTCACTATTGTAAAACTTGAAAATCACAAAATCCGAACAGACTCGAAAGGTACCTTCTTACGAATGCGAGCGTGACGAGCAGTTCGGTTGTCTTGTCTAGTCCTAGTTTTCGCTTCAACAACCAAAGACGCCGCTCGTCCTCCCCTCTGCGGAAACGCAGTCACATTCACTTTCGGAGAAGGAACCAATTGTGACGAATACGAGAAACTACTCCGAAGAAACGACACCGTAGACGACCCAACCGAAACAGACATGGCTTCCTTGATCCTTCCCTTCTCCAAAATCTAATTCACTCTATCCCTTCTTCACATCTTATCCGTTTCACCATCGTTTCTCTATTGGGCCTCTATTAAGCCGAACGGCCCAAGCCACTTCCAGGCCCATTACGAACCGATGGAGAAGAAGCGCCGACGAGCATTGCATCGCCGATTCTCATTCAGCTATGGCGTTCGCCGCTCGATCACTCCTCAAATCGGCGACCATACGCCAATCGCTTAGGCACCATTCGAGCCTAGCGACGAAGCAGCACAAGTTTCATGAGGAAACACATGTATACGAAAACCCTAACAAGTACATCGGAAGCTGGAAAGCGCCTAAGAATCCGAAAGAGGCGGAGGCGAAGCTTGCCTTGCTGAGAAGGGACTATGCGAAGAGTATGAAGGAGGTGAGGAAGGTTTATATACATGAAATGGAGGTGCAGAGGTTGGAGAAGGAGAAACAGGATTTGGCTAAGAAGGAGGCGATGATGAAGGCTAATGAGGAGCGTAGGAAGATGAAGGCTGCTGCTGCGGAAGTTCGTGCTGCGGAGAGGAAGGTTGCTGATGAGCAGTTTCGTCAAGCTCTGGTGAGTAATTTTGTTGTATTGATTGATTTGTTTAATGAGTTGAAGTGAACGGAGCTTATTGTGGACGATTACGAGAATGCATTACAATTTGGTATTCCTGATTTAAGGTTAGTAATTTGGTGATGTTTGGGAAATGTTGTTTTTATAAATTAATTTTATAGATTAATAGATGTTGTGGAAGATGCAATATTTTTCATCCTTAAGTAATTGGTTTGGTTAGCGGCGTGTTTTAGCTAGGGTGATATGTTCTATTTGATGAGTAAGTGTTCTGTCATTTGGAGTTAGAGATGGGCGGTCAAAATGTAAAGTGTGAGAGTTGATTGAATAATATAGGGCATTTTTAGGAGATTTTTATTTACTTGTGAAACTTTTTAAATGAAGTATTTTGCTATTAAGGTGAATACATTGATTTTTATAAATTGCATATGCCTTTGATTTTACAGTAGCTGTCAGAAATTAAATGTTTTCGGTATCGATGCTGTGGATGATTGATGATGTCAGAAAGTGATTTTTTCTCTTACAAAAGTTTTTGAGTCAAATTACCTCTTTACTGTCACTGTTTGACTTATTTTGTGTGATTATACGGAAAAAGTAGCATGTCATCAGAAGATTGTTAGTTATATTTTAGTAAACAAGTCATTTTGACAACTTTTTTGTGAAAACTTGGTGCTTCATGTTTTACCCGTCTCGGTTGGTTCTCTGCTGCATTCACCTAGCTGAAAATGAATTACATTGCCATTAACACCTAGCATACTTTGGTCTGCGATGTGCTTTGTAATTTTGCGTGTTGGGAGGTCTTAACTCCTTAACTGGTTGCATCTACTTTTTCACATATACAGTGCTCTCTCCTAGTCCCTTTCTCTGAATTTCACAAGCTTTATGTGACTTATTGTAGATAAAAGAAAGAACAGAAAAACTGGAAAACTGGAGGATGAAAGAGCAACAAAGGGAAGCAAAGAAAAAGGAGAAGAATGAAAGGCTTCGTGCTCAGAGTGCTGCATGGATTGAAGAGTCGCAGCTGGAGAAAAAAGTCATGGAAGCTATTGTTGATTCCACACCCCTTTAAACCAAGTGTCATTATCCAATGTGCTATGTATTGGAATTGTTAGAATAATTATTGGCCTGCAATCACTTAGGAACTTGCTGTTTTTGTCAGCCACAAGATATAAACATTCATGTTTTTATGGAAGACTTTTTTTCTAAAAGCTTAGTTGAGTTCCTTCGTGGTATCTAAGTAGATGCTAGCTTCTGAGTTCATCAGTTTTAGTTGTATAGATAATACGGCTACAAAGAGTATCAGATTGAAGGTACAATCTGTTGATTATAATCTGTTGTTCATGATCTTACGAGGTAGGACATATAGAGGAGCAAAGATGCTATGGTAAAAATATTCAGCTAATTGGTATAGTTACATATTTGAATAAAATCACTTCTATAAATTGAGTCATATTACTTCACCAACTCTATGGTTATAGTTTGATGTTTATATACATGGGCGGATGAACTGCGTTAATTATAATTAGGTAGGGTAATTTTCAAGAATCATCTATGTAAAATCTAAAATTACAGAAAACCTCTTTAATAATTACTAGTAATTTCCTGCACATTTATATGTGCATAACAATTTATATATATAGTATATATTTGAAATAAGTTTGAAGTAAATAGCTTAACAATCAGGGGTATTTTAGGAAAGAAAATGTGGCTTCATTTATAACTGGTAATAAGACACTTCCTGCTTTATATATAGTAGAGATATCATTTAAACTATAGTCATCTTAACCTTAGATATATTTGATTTTACGGTAACTAGGGTTTGATTCCAGTACAACCACATTTAAAATAAAACTTAGAACCACTATGAACCATACAATTAAACAATTGAATGGATGTGATTAATATGGTAATTACTATCATCAATCAATATGAGGGCACACTAGTCAATTCTAATATACAAGTTTAGAAATAATGATACAATAAAATATTTGTTGATATTTATATTAAAATACACGAACATTTTTTTAATTTTCTCTAATATATATAGTTTTTTGAAATAATGTATGGTAAACAATGATGAAAATATTTTGATTAAGAGAATGAAAAATATATTCAATACTTGTTTCATAAAATTGCATACTATATTTCATAAATAATAATGTGTTAGTTAAAAAACGAAAAATATTAATACCACGTGGTTCATGAAACGATATATGTCGTTCGTCAAGGCGGAATCAGGGGCTAGGGGGTTTAGTACCCTGCTTGTATTTTTATAATGCGTAAATTATATAGAGTGTTAAAGAGTATATGGTGCAATGGAGTCAGTTTCGGCAGAGTGCTAGTTGAGCGGAGTTCAATTCCGGAAGTTTCATTCATTATCTGCGCTTGCATTTATGAGACATGAAGGAGTAGAAACAACTACATCTTTAGAGGCATCAAACAGTGTTGCAAGTGTATTGTCAGTAAAGTCGAAAGACTTTTACAAATTAAAAATCTTAGACAATGTTGTAACTAATTCTTTCTTCTGTTGGCTGGGTTGAGCATCTTAACTTGGATGTGTCTTCTTGTTAGCTGTATCGCATTGATTGTTGTCTGGTGTGGAAACAATTACATCTTTAGAGACATCAAACAGTGTTGCAAGTGTATTGTCAGTAAAGTCGAAAGACTTTTACAAATTATTAAAAATCTTAGACAATGTAACTAATTCTTTCTTCTGTTGGCTGGGTTGAGCATGTTAACTTGGATGTGTCTTCTTGTTAGCTATATCGCAGTGATTGTTGTCTGGTGTAGCTATTTGTGTTTTGTGGCTTGTTCCTCCCTTCCTTGCTAATAATATCATCCTTTATTTGCAAAAAAAGTATGTGATATAAAGTTTTGTTAGCTTTTACTTTCATTATATTTATTTGAATATATATAAGACTATTAAGTTAAGTGAGTTAGGATCAAAGACGACGTATAATTATTGTAAGACATGAGGATATAATTTCAACCGTTGATTTGATTAATCTAACGGTTGAAATTAAAGTGAGTTTTAATTAAATTTGACAGTTAGATTAGCAAAAAGCATAGGCGATTAGATTTGACGATTATTTTTTGATTAAATAGCAACAATTCAATTATTCATAATCAACGGTGAAGAGCATCTTATTAAAATGATATTATTTAATATTGATTAATAGGATGAAGTTCAATTGAGACAACTTATATTATGTGAAACAGTGAGACATGATCAACACCGTTGATTCTTATCAATCCGACGGTTTTGATTAATAACCGTGCTGCATAACCGCCACGTGTATTGTGTATATAAAAACTCAAATTTAATTGAAGTTCAAATTAATCACAACCATTAATTTTAAAGATAACATGAGAATTCATTTCTACATTTTCAAAAGGAAAGATAAAAAAATTGCATCACATGATACACTCAGATTAAAGCATAAGGTTGAAAGAAACTCAACATTATAAAGAAAACACATTACAAGAAAGACAAAATAACATTGTTGTTACTCCACCCTATTACCTATAATGTGACCATACTTTACTTACCTCATGTATTCGTATTGTATTTGTATCTAATATGTATATCTATATTATACTTCATTTTTACGTATTTATTTTTTAAAACATATTTTGATCCATACATAATCAAATCCCAAATCCCAATAAACAACATGCATATGATTAGATTTTGTAAATTAAATTTTTTAATCATCACACTTTATGAGGATTGATGTTTCATGAATAGTAATTTTGTAAAAACTTGGAAGACATTAACTGCAAATGAAAAAATTAAATTTTAATGAGTATATTGCTAAAACAACAATTGGATATTGAATTAAAGGATAAAAAATTGAACTAAAATGGTGAATTAAATCCTATACGCAAAAAGTATTCACGCATATGTTTTGCACTGTTAATTAAATTTTATTATCATCATATCTTGACTATAGTGGGACAATGCATAAATTGAATTTAGAGATAAAAAATTGAACTAAAAGAGTGAATCAAATCTTATGCACAAAAAGTATTCACGCATATGTTTTGCACTTGTAATACAAATTTTGTAATCATCATATCTTGAGCTTTTAAGAAACTAATGAATAAATATATTCTATATTATAGATATAATTTATAAGTAATAGTTACATTATTTAATCAACATACATAAAACGTATCATGTTTATTTTATTTTTGAAAATGACAAATTTTCACTTTGCTGATACTCAATATTTGTTTTCCTTACTAGTGCAACATAGTCTATCATTGTCTCCCCAACTGTCATACAGATGCTTTCATCTCCTTGAATGAGATAAGTAAATAAGATTTACTCCAATCAAGGATAGAGAAAAATAATGCAGCCTCATGATGATTATTGTGATGAGAGTTTGCTTTCAAAAATAACGGAATGAATTAGTAGGGAAAATATCCTCAAAAGACTTGTCTCTAGGGATGATGGCAGTAGCATTAGTTATAATAAGAGCGATGATCATGAAGGAGGTCAATGACAATTCAAGCCTATAACTCCATTTGTGCTTCACGGCAACCTTTTTTTCAGGATTGTTCATGACTTGTTTAGGAATCTTGAGATTAGGATTTGTTGTTGATCTTCTATCTCATGCAACAATTGTTGGATTTATGGTCGGAGCATCAGCCGTGGTCATCCTTCAACAGCTCAAAGGAATCTTGGGATTGGTTAACTTTATTGTTTCTACTGATATCGTTTCTTTTTTATCTTTTATCTTCTTCCAGACACATGAGTGGAAATGACAAAGCGCACTGCTTGACTTTCTGTTCTTTCATGTCTCATTCTAGCTCGACACATCATAAGCAAACAATTTTCCAAACAAGTCTCATATCATAAGTAACTTCTCATTATGAATTTACTTGCAGAGCAAACATATCACACTAGTTTGGGTCAGTGCAGTAACTCCTATTTCACTAGTTATTATTGGGAGTGCATTAGTATTCTTGACACCACATTCAGGTTATCGGCCATTTCGAAGAAGTGCTTAATCCACCTTCTATTTCAAATTTGCATTTTACATAAGTTTATTACAGAACAATCATCAAAGCAGGCATTTTTAGTGGAGTCTTTGCCCTCGCAGAGAGAATCGCAGTTGGACGAAGCTTTGCAGCTTCCAAAAACTATCACATTGATGCCAACAAGGAAATGATGGCTTTTGGAATGATGAATTCACTTCTTGTTATCAAACCTTAGGTCATTCCAAAAAAAGCTGTTAACGTAATTGCAGGTTGTAAAATTGCAATGTCGAATATTACATATCTTTGTTTGTGGTGCTCACTTTACTATATTTGACTCCTCATTTTTACTACACTCAAATACCTGTGTTATCAGCCATCATCATTTTGCACTGATTGGACTTATCAACCCACGAGCAGCTATAAATCCAGTAATTATTGCATGAGATAGAAGATCGACAATAAATGCTAATCTCACAACTCCTAAACAAGCCATGAACAATCTTGAAAAAAGATTGAAGTGAAGCACAAATGGAGGTATGCTCTTACTAAAACTGATTCCACTGCCATTGTCTAGATTAACACGTCCTTTGAGCTGCCCATTATGGCATACACCATCAGCGGCATAAAGCTACAATACAGGCCAACCGTTGGCGGCAAGTTAGCCAGTTTTGCGTAGCTTATTCCCTGAAGAATAGCTTGACTGGCGGTGGTGATACCTGCCAACAAGTCGGCCTTGAATGAGGTTATTGTAAAAGCTTTAGAGCACAATATTTTATAATAATAATTTTATCTCTGACCTTAATATTGCGTAATATTCGGCCCATTTTCGGCCCATTATAGAGCCCAGATTTTATACGGTAATCTCCTCGGAGGATATTTTGAGCTATGAAGTTATAGTGAAGGCTTCTTAAACCCTAGCCGGTCATCATTTCCACAAATCGAATCTCTCCAAAACCCTCGACTAAATCTTCGTGCTAACTGTCGAGTCATCCCCCAGGTAGTCCTTTACATCCGCCTTCGTCCCACCTCTCCGTTTTCAGTCTAAATTTTCAGTTTTTGTGTAAATATTGCTTGTAGATTGTTGCAACGTTTTTGCTTGTTAATCTGTGTTGCGAAAATTGTATGAAAAAGTTGTTTTTTTATTTGGGTTTCTGTTCATTTGATTCTGCTGTTTGATCAACCTGATGGTTGTGTTTACTTTTTTTATTTGACGTGTTGTTTTAGTATGCAAGAAAATGTTACATATGGATGAATGTTTGATAGAGATTGAATTGTGCAAGGTTGTCGGCTTTGTGCAGGTCAAGGTGATGGCTTTTGCTGGAAGATTTTGTGCTATCGTCAGGCAGGGACTTTACCGGAACCCGGCTTCAAATGTTGCTCCCATGGCATCCATGTTGAATGCTGTTCGTGATATGTCCAACAAGCTTTTTGTTGGCGGTATGTTTTGTAACATGATTTCTATTATTGTGCTGCTTTGAGCCTATGAGTTGGTTCTTACTTTTTGAGATAATCTTTTTTTAGGTCTGTCGTGGGGAACTGATGACCAGTCTCTCAAGGATGCTTTTTCAACTCACGGGGAAGTAATTGAAGGTATTTGCTCTCTCCAGTTTGATTGCATCAATGTAGGTGTATAGATTTAACTGAAACTATTATTGGTGATCAACATGTAGTGATTGTGTTTTGTTCAAGTGTCTCTACTTTTAATCATTCAAGTTCATACATTCCATTAAATCTGATTCATTCCATTTGTACAGCACGAGTTATCACTGATAGAGACACTGGTAGGTCGAGAGGATTTGGCTTTGTTAGTTATGCAGATGATCAGTCTGCCAGTGCTGCTCTAGGCATGGATGGCCAGGTTTGTTTAGTATAATCCTCTCAGTCATAGTTCCGTTAATCAATTATGCATCATATCTCGAAGATATATTGATTTGTTTTTAATTTCAGGAACTCCAAGGAAGAAACATCCGTGTCAACTTTGCTACAGAAAGGGCTCCACGAAGTAGAGGTGATGGAAATTTCGGCGGAGGGTATTAATAAACTTAGTATACCCGCACCTGCAATGAGTATTTTCGGCCGTCTAATCTAGTTGTCAAATTCGCCACTCCTGCTTGTTTTGCCTCAATCAGTGTCACATTGTATTTGATGGCAAGAAGGGTGCACCGATAATAGGTAGCGAAATAACTATAAGTATGCTTCTTAACCTGAAGACATGTATTGAAAACAGAAACATGTGAATTTTGATGGTGTAGTATGCTTAATCAAGCCATATTCATTTTAGTTGCTTGCATTTGCAGGTATATTTTGTTGAATTTATAGAATGTTATTGCTGCGGTTTTCAGTTTTCTTACCGGTAATGATTTATAGTCACAAAGTTTAGAGTCATAGATTTTATGAATTGATATAATGGAAATGTATCATGTGGATCCTCTCAATTTGGTGAATTCGTGAATTCTCTCTTGCATTCGTTGATTGCGTTTTTTGGACGCACCAGATTGTGTCAATGCATTAATGAAGCATGTGACTTGTACGTGTTTTGTACGTGATGCCACATGACAAATGCACATATGTAGTGTTATTTGGTGCAACCAAAAAATGCAATCAACGGATGCAAGAGGAGATCCACGAGTCTACCAAATTGGATGGATCTACAGGATATAACCTCCTGATATAATAGCAGATTGTTGTTTCAATTTATTACGCAACTATTTGTGAGACGGAATTTTTATTTATTTTTGTATTACTTTATTGATTGAGATTAAAATAATTTTGAATTATAATTTAAATTAATTAACAAAAATATGGAACGGTTTCAACGGTGGAGATTACCTTCCAACAGTCATTCACGACCGATATGAAGTACTCCGTAACAGTTATGTTTCAGGGACACGTGTCACTCTGTGAGTGGTAGCAACTGTAAAGTATCCGTGGGGCGGAGAAAACTGTACAATACAATCGGAGTTGGGCGGAGTGATAAATGTGTCATTGAAATCATCGAAGAGAAGAATTCAACACTTGAAATCCAATCCGCATCGCTCCTCGCATTTTCCATCTCCTCCGCGCATCTCGATTTCCGCCAGGTTCCCTTCTCCTCTAACTAACCAGATCCGACTCCAAATTCACGTCTTCACTTCATTTCGCTTTCGCGTTTTTATTCACTATTTGATTGCGTCTTCGATTGCAGGATGGACGCAACAATGAATGTATGTAAATCCGTCATCGCTCCACCAACGCCAGTACGTTCCGATCTCAAATTATGAAAATTTACTTCAATGATTTAGAAGTTGGAAATTGCTTGTTACAAATCAGTTTTGCTGTTTCTAGGATTTCAGCTTTAATGTATAATGATAGTAATAGCTGACTCTGGTGATGGCAGGGGTTGTTTGTGGGGAGTTCGAAGGGGATTAAAAGTTCGCAATGTAGCTTTATGTTAGGAGGAAGGGTTAATTTTCCTAGGCAAGTAGCGCAGGCTGTTCGTGTTGGTAGTAGATCAGCAAAGCAACGAGGTGGAGCGCTAGGAGCTACTTGCCGTCAGGAAAAGATTCTTGTTGCTAATAGAGGGGAGATTGCTGTTAGAGTGATTCGGACTGCTCATGAGTTGGGTATTCCATGTGTAGCGGTTTATTCTACGATTGATAAGGATGCATTGCATGTTAAATTGGCGGATGAGTCTGTTTGTATTGGGGAAGCTCCTAGCAGCCAGTCGTAAGTTTTTGTTATCTTTTTAACAATCGTACCTTTATTTTGCCTCTAACATAGCAATTACATAGCTTTATGTACATGAAATAACATATTATTTTCTGTTAACAGTTACCTTCGTAATTCCAAATGTTCTATCTGCTGCAATCAGCCGAAAGTGCACCATGCTTCATCCTGGATATGGTTTTCTCTCTGAGAATGCTGTATTTGTTGAAATGTGCAGAGAGCATGGCATCAATTTCATTGGCCCCAATGTATGTTTACAATGTTCAATTATTTTTGCTTACTATTTGTTCAAGTAGATTTGGTAAATGTTACTCTCCGGAAGCGATTCTTATGGAATGTTCTAAATGTTCAGAGTTTGAAACCAGTCATGGTGAAAACAAGTTGATCAATTGGAAATTATTATGCATGCATTTCTAAAATGTTCCACTGATCTTTGAAAATTATGTTTCAAGCCTGACAGCATACGTGTAATGGGTGACAAGTCGACTGCCAGAGAAACCATGAAGAAAGCAGGTGTCCCAACCGTCCCTGGCAGTGATGGTCTTTTAGCGGTAACTTTTTTAAACCACATTATTTTCTCCCAAATTTGTTTTGGTAGCATGTGTAATTGCTGTACTTTGTCATTTATATAGAGCACTGAGGAAGGCGTTAACTTGCTGAAGAAATTGGATATCCTGTGATGATCAAGGTAAAGTAGCTGGTGAAAATATTGTACCTGTACATATCTCTTGCAGTTATGTGTACAAATCATATTAATTGAGGTGTTTCCCTGTTATTGATATTTATAAATATATTCATAATTCTCCAACGTCAAGAGCCCCATCAGTTGAGTTAGGTATACACAACAATTAAAGTTAATGAAACATAACAATCCAAGATGTTAACTTCATGTAGGCAACAGCTGGTGGAGGAGGACGCGGAATGCGTCTTGCCAAGGAGCCTGGAGAGTTTGTTAAACTGTTACAGGTAACTGGCGTCGTATGCAGCAGTCAATAAATTTACTAGTTCAGAAATTACTTTTAATGATGCAATTTAAAATGCACACGATTTCCAGTTGAAAAGTTCCTTTATAGTTTCCTCGTGTGAAATCGTCTAGCTTATTGATGAATTTCACTCTGATGAACCTCTGAACCGTTTAATGATCAGTACAGAGGATAGCATACTAACCTGTATTGAGTGATTGATTAACAGCAAGCAAAAAGTGAGGCCGGAGCTGCATTTGGAAATGATGGAGTATACCTGGAGAAGTATGTTGTGAACCCAAGGCATATTGAGTTCCAGGTAAGTGCCGATCCTCCAATTTGCTATATATTTGACGCTACAAAACTTTTTTTAAGTTTTCGGCTCACTGTTACAGGTCCTCGCAGACAAGTACGGAAATGTTGTTCATTTTGGAGAACGTGACTGCAGTATTCAGGTACCATTGTCAAACTTTCATTTACAAAATACCTCTGTAATTGTTTGTCATTAGATCAATAAGGTTGATTAGCAGAATCAAAAGATTACATTCAGATTACATTTTGTGAAAAACTAGGAATGGACTATTTACTGCTTATTGGTTTACATATTAAACTAACAAGACTATTTGTTTTTCTGGTGCTGCTCCTTTACTCAATAATAGCGATCACTTCATTTTGTCTTATTGTGTACATCGTTGTATGCCCAATATATCTCTATTACAAAGTTCTTCTCATGTCTTTTTCAGAGAAGAAATCAGAAATTATTGGAAGAAGCACCTTCTCCTGCATTGACCCCTGAGTTGAGGAAAGCCATGGGTGACGCAGCTGTTGCTGCAGCTGCATCCATAGGATACATTGGTGTCGGCACTATTGAGTTCCTTTTGGATGAAAGAGGTTCTTTCTACTTTATGGAAATGAATACAAGAATCCAGGTAACTTGCCTAGTAGGAAATTCGTTGCAGTTTACAAGACATGGGAATATTTCTGTATTTTAATGATTTAATCTGTTGTTTTGTAATATTAGGTTGAGCATCCTGTGACCGAAATGATTTCATCCACTGATTTGATTGAGGAACAAATTCGTGTTGCAATGGGGAGAAACTCCGTTACACACAGGTTTTGTTAAAAGAACAGATCTAATTTTTCTATTTTTCTCTCTAACTCTTGCACTGGTCCTTAACTATTAATGGTGTCCTTTTTAGGATGACATTGTTCTCAGAGGTCATTCCATTGAATGTCGTATCAATGCTGAGGACGCTTTCAAGAATTTCAGGCCTGGGCCAGGTGCACTATATTTTCTTTTTGGTTTCATTCATTATTTGATAATGAATTCCATATCAAATTGTATCCGGCCAGTTGATAAGACACTCTGACCCTTGAGAACCCAAGCACTTGAGTTCATGCATGGCTTAACAAATAAAAACATAAACTTCACACTTGGTATGTATCCATTAATCTAATCTTCACACCCAGTATTTGTGGTGAGGCATTGTGTGAAATCTCATTTGAAAGGTTTCCTTACTTCTATATTTGAAACAGTTGCGACGGCCACGGTTATTTGTCAATTATCCACATTATATATTACTAGTACTTTGTGCACAGAAAAATCTGTGCATATATATTGATAAATAATTGTTGAAATTATTACTTTATAAACTAACAAATACACTATAATCAAATAATATGTGATATAGTAATTACTTAGATTAACAGGGGTATTTTAGGAATGTAAAAGTGGCTTGACAAAGTTAGCGGTCAATAAGGGTGCTAGCACTTAATATATAGTAGGATAAACTCAGTTGCCTGCTTTTTCTTTGATGATGACTGGAATCTCTTGAATGAAGCAAAACAAACAATTCATTTTTCTCATTTCTAATTCATACTCTTGATTAAAATTATTTGTTTGGGGGGTCAGGAAGAATAACAGAGTACCTACCAGCTGGAGGTCCATTCACAAGGATGGATAGTCATGTCTATCCTGATTATGTTGTTCCACCAAGCTACGATTCATTGCTTGGAAAGGTATGTCTAAGCTCTTATTTTAATTTCTCCAAATATGCATCTAGTACACCATTTGTTTCTTTGCTAAAAATCAACGCGCCAGATTTCATCTTGTCAAATATTTAAAATTCTGAGGCCATGTTGGTAATAATAGCCTAATAGCTCATAGCTAGTGCCTTCTAAATCTGAATTGAGCACACATCACTTAATATTTTGCAGATCATCACTACTAGAATGGTTCCGTATCATAATTAATTTTATCCATTTTGTCATGGGTCTCATCTCTTTGCAACATCCTTTTGTCGGATGACTTTGACGCCCTCTATAATGTTGGTAACTCTGACTGAAAAAGCATCTGCATATCAACAACATTTGACCAACCCGTGATCACATCGTTGCTTCTTAGTGAACTATTTTTCTTGTCTTTTTAATGATACCTTGTATTATATCCCAGCTTATTGTTTGGGGTCCAACTAGAGAAAAGGCTATTGCGCGAATGAAGAGGGCTCTAAACGACACCATCATTACAGGTATCATATTTGAATCAATATTGGTGGATAATACCAATATGCCGTTTTGATTAGTTTATCTGGTAGTGAGTTCTAGACTAGTCTAGTCTGGTGAGTGTAGTTCAACTATTAACCATTAGGCGTTCACTCATACAGATCCCACGCATTTTCTGTTGAGTGTTTATGAAACTTTCATATTAACTGGTGTTACTATTCACTGCTGTATATATCTGCTCATCAGAATATATTCAGGACTCAAGTAATAAGCTAAGTGGAGATATTGTATGTACAAGGCTTTAGGATTGACATACTTAAAGCTTCATGTTCTTAGGGCCTGCAGTCTTTTGTTGTCCCCCCTAAAATGTGCTGCTATGAGATTTTGCAATTAGGTTGTTAATTAATGTAATGTACACTACTACATATTTAACTCTTCATCTCGTGTTCTCCAGGAGTACCGACCACCATAGAATACCATAAGCTCATACTCGAAATAGAGGTTTGGGGGATTCCATATTTAATTTTGAGCAATCCTCTTTGGTTACCTTGACACTACATTGCTAATTTTTTTCCTCATATCCTCATAGGACTTCAAGAATGGAAAGGTTGACACTGCTTTTATTCCAAAGCACGAGAGTGACTTGGCTCAGGTATGATGTTAACCACGAATAATACTTGCAGCAAATGAGGATTAGCTTACAGGATGAACTAATGCGAGGCTACTCTGATTTGCAGCCACAATCATTGGTGCATGTTAATGCAAATTAAAGACATGATTGATACGGAGAGTATTTCTTGAGGATTCCCTCCAGTGCTCGTACATTTTAGATTACTCCACCCCTTTTTTCTGTAGACCTATTTATCGGCACAAAATATCATTTATATATTTGAGCAGTGTTGAGTTATGACTATAAGAAGCTTTCATGATCCTATTATCTCCATCAGTTGCAGCATTCATCTCACCAGTGAACATGCTGCTGATGACTGGTGTACAAAAAGTGTCAGTACTCGCTCATTTATTAAGGGCTGTGGTTGATTTTCATTTTCCATCGACGTGTCCCGGCAATCACTGAAAAATCAAAATTCATCCATGTTCAGGTGCCAAGTCTTTGGACAACCAGTGCATCTATCTGTAACTTCTTCCTACACCAGAACCCTAGTCATGCTACAGCCGACTACGCGTCATTCAATGTGTTTGGATTAGCCTTACCGGATAGGACTCCACGCACAGACCGATTGATCCAATTTGGGAAGACATTTTATAACGTAATTGGCAACCAGTACTTGATTTTAGGATATTTACTTTTTGATCCTCACGTTAATAAAAAAGACGCATCTGATCGGAAGGATTGTATGGTAACGAGTGAGCCACTCGTATTTAAACCGCCATACTTGCAGCGTCCGCCATGTTCATCGTTCCTCTCTAGTCTCCGTCAGATTCGGCGGTTGGTGTACATACCAACCAATCTATTCGTTGCTTCCCAAACGCATAGCCAGGTTTTTTTTTCTATTGTTACATTAATATGTGTGCTTCTGCTTAGATTTGTTTGTGCTTTTGATTTTTGATTCGGTTGAAAAATTTGCTGTCTTTGGACCGTTTGGTATGTTAAATTGGTTGAATATTGCAATAAGGGGATGGTCTCTATTGGATTCGGCATAGTACTGATGTCTTGTATGTATAAATGTAGATTGATATTCAAATAGTATGGATTATTGTTAAGGCACTTTTGATCATTGGTTTGCAGTCATCACTTTCTTAATGTTTGATGTATATTGTATGTTTTTGTTTGCTTTGTTTGCAATGTATATGTTGCAGTATCTACATGAGGTTATATTTGTGTGACTTTGTTTCTTTAGTTCTCTTACAATTTACAAGAGAGTCATTTTGCGGATGGACCTAACATTTTGCGCATTTTCTTGCAGGACTACTGTTGGCGTGATTTTTCAGTGCAAATTTCATGACTTCGGGTGTGAATCTGTGCTCATCTTCATCAGAGGCCACTTTATTCTGTGTTAAGGATTGAGACTGTTGCTAAGGATTTCCAAAGGATTTTTTTTTAAAAAACAAAGTATTCGTGTACCTGGTGTCTTTCTCGTAAAATATTGGTTACTGGTAGTTTGATTCCTGAACAGTTGGAAGGGCACTTGTGTTAAGCACAAAAGTTCAAGGCTGTTCCGAAATTAGGGCTGGTGAGGACATTGCTAATTGACAACTACGACAGTTATACATATAATATATACCAAGAGTTATCATTGTAAATAAGGGTAAGCTACTTTCTCCTTTTCGTAATTAGTCTTTTATATAGAAGTGGTTTGCAGTGGTGTTTCGGCATTCTTAATAGTGTTGCATTTCAAAAATATGGCGTTATCTCTTTCAGCTTATGAAATCAGAGTGAGAACTGAATTTATTTGTTTTTGTGTAATTTGTTGCTGCTCATTCTTTTATGTTATGCATCAGTGCCGCCCGTGGTAATTCACAACGATGAATGGTCATTGGAGGATCTTTTGTATCTAATTTATGAAGAAAAAGCCTTCGACAACATTGTCATATCACCTGGACCTGGCTCTCCTAGTTGCGCTGCAGATATAGGTTCAAATTCTAAGTCTTACTCAAATTAAAAGAACTCATATATGTTGCCCGTGGTCCCTCATAAAAATTGAGTGTATTTAAATATTTTCATATATATATATAGTGTATATATATATGTGTGTATTAAATATCGTCATAAATATTATCTATGTTTTAAAAACAATTGCCCGTCAAAATGTAAGATAGTGTTCACAACATAACTGTGTGTACAATGACTAGCATTTTGATATTGAGAAGCATTGAGTTCGTTTATATTCCACCAGAGTTTCATGGTAATTTCGCTTATTACAGGAATATGTCTTAGCCTGCTACTTGAGTGCCAGGACATCCAATTTTAGGATTTGCTTAGGACATCAGGTAACCTACCTTGACACAAATAGTATTAAAGATCATATTCATATTGGTAAAGTCTTTGGACTGCAGTACAAAATTTACTGGTTCGGTGAAGTTTCATGGGTTGAATTATAGGCTTAAAACACTGGATATTCCTCATTGTGAATAGCGTTTATGCTTCGTTTTTGGAGATAGTTAAGGTTCACTGAATTCCTAGCTGGAATTACTGTTCAGCAGTGATCTCCTTTTCATAAAAGACTGGCAAATCAATTGATCTTTTTATCCTTTTGAGAAATGTGAGGTCTTTCTTCCTTTATGGTTAGGCTCTGGGCTTTGTTCACGGTGGCCATTATACATGCACCTGAACCTGTTCATGGACGCTTAAGGTACGTTGCATTAGATGTGAATATTTTCATTGGCAGTGCATTTTTAAAATTTTCTGTGACCATCTTTGCAGTGACATTGAGCACTCCGGATGTCCCCTATTTAATGATGTTCCTTCAGGTAGCAATTCAAGCTTTAAGGTGAGATTGTCTTGAACCAAAGTTGAATCACTTGGTCATCTTCATAATAATTTTTCGTTTCATCACCACTTGGGCAATGTATAATCATTGTGCTCTCAGTTCTGCTTGGTTACTACTGCTTGCTACTTTTTTTTTTATATTGGGTGGTTCCTTTTGGTTATGTTTCCTTTGGGGGCCAAGTTGTTTCATTGCGGGTTTCTTTTATCTTCTCGTCCTGGCAGTAATTCCTGGCTCCTTTTTTATGTATTGTAATTCAGATTCTCTTGTTTATTCAAAATGTAAATAAATAATTATATCTAGAACGATTATGTTCACCAAACTGTAGTAAGTTAATTTATAGTTATATAGTTTTAATTTCTTTGCTGTGTATGGTTTTTCAATGCTCTGTGAAAGCTTTATATACTGCCAATGCCAGATTTATCAGGCAAAAGGTGTTTCCAATTTCTATAATATGTTGATTGTGGCTTCTTTCAGGTTGTTCGATATCATTCTCTTGTTATAGACCCTGAATCACTTCCTAAGGATATCATACCTATAGCATGGTCCTCTAGCTCAAGAACGCATCCTTTTCTAGAATCACCTAATTCTGTTGTCATTCCCTGCGTTGATGCAAGCGCCAAAAGCAGGCACGTTAATGGCTCTTCAAAAGCACGTACAACAGCTAATTCTGCGTCAAAAGTTAATGCACACAAGCAGAATAAGATCATTATGGGAATCATGCATGCCTCTAGACCTCATTATGGTCTTCAGGTGCTTTATATATGACACGTCACTGTTTTTGTCATGGTTGTCAGTGTTCATTGTTTTGATGGTGTCCGATATTGATCCAGTTTCATCCCGAAAGTGTGGCAACCCATCATGGGAGACAATTATTCAAGAATTTCAGGGATATCACTTTAGATTACTGGGGTCAAGCAAGAGCTCCATATTCCAACTGGGAAAAGGATTTCCATACTGGTAAAGTAGTGCAGTTGATCACTGTCCACATCCATCTCAATATGAACATATGCTTGACACATATTGTATGTGCAGCGCAGGTATTCCATGTAGACCCCCATCTTAGAGAAGCTCTCAGAAGAATTGATAAAATCAATTATGAAGATGAGCACAGTTGCTCGATTGCCAACAATCTTGCCTCAGCCCATGCTCGAAATACTAAATTCTTGAAGCTACAATGGAGAAAATTCGACTCCTTGGCTAGTAAAGTTGGAGGTGCACAAAATATATTCTGCCAAATGTTTGGAACTGACAAAGCTAATAATACATTTTGGCTGGATAGCTCTTCTGTTGAACAGGTAATTAATGTTTTCATGTCTTTGTAGTTTCTCTTATGTTCAACCTGTCATTGATGATCATTAGTTGAAGTAAGCAAGATCCAAATCCAAGGGTATTTTTGAAGTATGCACGATCCAAATCATTTTATAGGATGCAACATGAATTTTTATCTTATTTATTGTAGTCAATAAATACATTCTTAGGTCATGTTGTTTTTGTTTAGAAAAGGGCACGCTTTTCTCTTATGGGTGGTCAAGGCGGATCTCTATGGAAGCAACTGAGTTACAGACTGGCAGACAACAGGTTGGCTAATTAACACTGTAACTCTCTGTTTCTGTTACCATTTTCTGAATGCTGTTATACAATTGTCATACGAAGTTAAAGCTCTCCCCTTCAACTGATGGCAGTGCAAAGAGTGGAGGTCACTTATTGTTGGAAGATGCTTTGGGTTCCACTACTGAAATATATTTGCAAGATGGTTTCTTTGATTTTCTAAATAAGGTGTGCTTTCCTTGATTTATTGTTTCTTCCAGGTCGGTTGTATTGTACTACCCCCATGGTAGACTCTCTCCACTTAATATTTGTTATGAAATGATTGTATTTTTGCATGGCGTAGAGGCTAAATATTCTCTTCTCTTTTTTCCAGCATAATTATGATGCATTAATCAGTGGGTTTGACAATTAATTAAAATCATCATTGGGTGGAGAAAATAATTGAAACATAATTTTTTTAGACGGATATATTTTGTGGAAAGTATAAGATGAGTGGGCTAGCTAGCTAGTACATTACATCTTCATATTTTTACCAGGTGTTTAGATATGCAACATCCAAAGCGGTTCTGGCTAATAGGCACTCATTTGCTTATTCCATCATTACATGCTAGTGGTTATTATACTTGCATACACTTGGGGACGATACAAACTTTGTACTACTATAAATTATGTCATTTATTATATCTGAAAATATTTACTATCTCAGGAATTATCATCACTCCAATATGATGAAAAAGATCACGACGGGCTTCCATTCGACTTTCATGGAGGATATGTTGGTTATATTGGGTATGCTCCTATTGGTTTGAACAGACGCTTGTGTGCATTTGTAGTTGTATATATGATCAGTGTATCCAGCTATTATATTTTATATTTTCAATGTCTGTTTCATGCTGTAGGTATAACCTCAAAGTGGAATGCGGCATGGCGTCCAATCATCACAAGTCAGAAACTCCGGATGCCTGCTTTTTCTTTGCAGATAGGCTCGTTGTGGTAGACCATTATAATAACGATGTTTATATACTGTCTATAGATGAAAAATCTTCAACTAACACAACATGGCTGGAAGATACAGAGCAGAAACTTCTTTGTTTAGAAGCTTCTGCTGACAAGGATTTTAAAAGACAGTCTCCAATACTAACAACACTTTCTCCTATAGAAGCTGGATTTATTGCTGAAAAATCCAGAGATCAATACACTAAGGATGTTGAACATTGTATGAAATACATTACTGACGGTGAAAGTTACGAGCTGTGTTATACAACTCAGATGAAGAAAACCATAGGAAATATGGACTTGCTTGGAATGTACCTTAACCTAAGAGACAGAAACCCAGCTCCTTATGCAGCATGGCTAAATTTTACAAAGGAAAATTTATGTATTTGCTGTTCCTCCCTGAGAGATTTTTGCGCCTGGACAAAAACGGTGAACTGGAAGCGAAGCCTATCAAGGGAACTGTAGCTCGTGGTAGAACTCCTGCAGAAGACGAGCAGCTGAGGATGCAGCTACAACACAGGTAATTTACAGTACAATTGTGTACCTTGGTTTGGTGTTTTGAGCAGAACTGAATTGATCATTGCTGCTTTGCTTTCTCTTGTCTTAACAACATTAGAGAATTGTGTTTCCAAAAGTAAATTTAATTGTGTATCTTCTTCTTTTTGGTAGTGAAAAAGATCAAGCAGAGAACTTGATGATTGTTGATCTTCTGAGGAATGACCTCGGTCGAGTTAGTGAACCCGGTTCTGTCCATGTGCCCAAACTTATGGACGTGGAATCATATGCGACTGTTCATACTATGGTGAGCACAATTCGTGGTAAAAAACGATCTGACATTAGCCCTGTCAACTGTGTAAGGTCTGCATTCCCAGGGGGGTCAATGACAGGTGCGCCAAAACTTAGATCAATGGAAATTCTTGATTCTCTCGAAGGCTCTGCTAGGGGAATCTACTCAGGCTGCATAGGCTTCTTCTCATACAACCAAACATTTGATCTGAACATTGTTATAAGAAGCATTATTGTGCACAATGGAGTTGCTTCCATCGGTGCTGGAGGAGCTATTGTTTCATTATCAACTCCCGAAAGTGAGTATGAAGAAATGTTGCTGAAAGCCCGAGCTCCTGCTAATGTAGTTTTCTGCCAAAATGCTGGGGAAAAGCCAGATCTCCCTACCCATTCATAATGCCTATATCTCTACTTTCCGCAACATATCTTCAGTTGATTCATATTAATTACTCAGATGTAGCATTGAATGTTTTCTGTTCTCATGAAATCCTGTATTTGGTGTAACACTTCTTGATTCTAATACAAATAGTATAACAGAGTTTCTTTATAGTTATAGTAGTCTAGATCTAGTTTCTGCAAAACTAATTTGCTCTATCTTGCCAAATAATCCATCCCTCAATATTCAAAACTGAAACTTTGTGTGGTTTTTGAGATCTTATTTTCTTGCTGTCACCCCTTAAAAAGGGATAGAGCAATGACTCAAACCCTACCATATATTCAAGTAGGGCAAACATTTTGTGTCTTAGAAGTGGATAAGAGCAGACAACCTCTCCATTTTTACAGACCATGGAACTATCAACTTGTGTGACATTGTCTTCTCTGACACCAGACCAATCCCTACCCCAATGATCTCACTTCCTAAAACTTTCCCCATAACCATACTGAATCCATTGCTGGATGTCGATGAAAAATCCAATCATGCTAAGGCAGTAATGCTTGTCTATTGGTTCTCATCTTTCTTGGTAACATTACAGAATCCAAACTTGAAACTGTGGGCATTGTTAGATTTTTTTGCCATTCTCCATGTTTCTACTTACAGCCACTCATTAGATGGATAACTGATATAACTGTCTTATATGCTTCCTGGTTTTTCAACCTATTATAGAGCAGAAAACATGTTGGCCATTTAACATTAGTCCTGATTTGACTGTGAATCATAGGATTCAATGATCAATTCATTCAAACCATTGATTCTTTGAATATATATGAAGTCACTAATTTGTTCACTTCTGAAGCTAAAATTTGAAAGACATTTTAGTCTCTTGAGTCTTGATGAGTTTGGTATATGCCATTGTTTGGAACAAGATATGTTACATATATCGACCGGTTGTAGCGATCAGCTAAAAAGTAAATATCGGCAAGACATTTGTACTTTCTTCTGTTTCTGTAGCTCAAAGACAGCAATGGAGACATGATATTAATATCAGCATGGGTCTGAGATTGACATGCAGGTCAAGATAACTCCACCCTCTGCCTCTCCAAAAAGATAAGTAAAATGCAAGAAAACACTTCAACACAATACAAAACTCTTTACCATTGGCATCTTGTTGTGAAACATTTTGTCTGATTCTCAGCTGTAACTATCAAATGTTTCACGCCCGTCGATTACCTGAAAAAAATGTTCGACGAACTCTAATATCATAACTCATAAGTTTGGACTTTTAAGTGAAAAATTGAACTACCTGCATTTAATTGAATCAAAACCTGTCAAGGACATTGAACTTCTTGTGCCCATATCTGTTTGATCTTTGAAAATGTGATGTTCTATTTAAAAGTTCGACATCTAAGTCCAGTTTTTCGCAATGTCAGTATCAGTCTTTTGTCGGGAAATCAGGCAAGAATCTACTAGATGCACATCAGATATAAGATTATCACAGAACCAGGCTGGAAAATGGACTCATTGCACAGACACTTAATGAAAAAAATGAAAAGCCAAACACATTCCATCACACATTCCTAACTTGTTTGTCCTCCATCATTACCAGCAGCCCCATCCACCCATGGTTGAGATCACCTGCACATTTCATCGCTTTGATTCCTTCTGCTCCCTTAACTAACCGAAAATTGTCTCAAAACAAAATAAAAATTATTTCATACATTTATGAAGAAATAACTAGTTTCAGGTCCATTTCTATCATTCCGAGTTGTCACTTTCTTTTTCGCATCATCATACACGTAACGAAATTTAGAAACTTAACTGAATTAGTTTCCATCATGCTTTTATACAATCCCCATTATTCAGACACATTTTTATCAAGATCAAAAGGAAAGGGTGAATATCAGTAGTGACTTTCTTAGTGGAGAAGTTGGGTAAGAATTAACAAGGATTAGCCAGACAGCCATCCATCAGCATAAAGCAATGTCTTCCTTTAGTATCAAAAGCTCCTTCCCACATCTCTTTTCCAAAAAATATGAACTCTTGACCCTTTTCATCCTCTCTAAAAATCATATTACTTGAGCTCGAGTTAGTTTTTACGTACCCTGATCGACGATATTATCGATTATTGTCAGGTAGTAAATTTTTAGGGTGAGATTTAACAACTTGATCTGAAAAATGGATGGGAAAAGGTCAGAAAAACTACATACAAGTAGAACAAGATTGACAACCTGTGCTTGTGATGAAACATTTACAACTTTTATGTTCTTTTTTTTTCAAAAGGAATAATCAAAGTAAGCATTGCTTGCTGTCTTTATTAAATGATAACTGTGCTTTGGAGGAATCCAGCTCAGGAATCAAACAAATAATCATCTCTACTACCTTCTACTTCATTAAAAATGTCCCTACAAAACAGCTGGTGACTATTCTTATCATTATTATTATTATTCAAATTCATTCATCTTGTAATCTCTACTTCTTTTATCAATAACAAGTTAAATTGGGATTCAGATCCAGCACAACAAATATATACGATTTTGTATGCGTGAGTGATAAAATGTAGTTTTATCTATGAAAATAAAATTCACAGTATTAAGTCATGTTTCAGTATTTACATATCGATTTTTTTACTTGACTGCACTGGATCTGAATCCCAAAACAGAAGGTGCATTATACACTAACGGAATGGAAGTATGTTTGGTTATATTTGATGGCATCATTTTGTTGCTTGGAAGCCAAAATTACCAAGACAGGAAATTTGAAGGGGAAGAAAGTCATGGCTTTCAGGATATTTTTAGCTATCTTAGCTTGGCCAAACATTGGAAAATAGTTTGAAGAAATTTCGAAAAAAAGGAATCATTCATCATCAATTGTAAGCCTTCAACTCTTTCTCATCACCATGTTACATTTACATGTGCTTCTTTTGTTTACTGATGATCTCAAATTAGTTGCTAAAATATCATACAACAGATAAATCCAAGACGCTAAATTGACTTCGATCGAATTTATTCCTCCATAGGATCAGTTGAAGCAGTGACCTGAGCTGATCTGAAATCTGAGCTGATCTGAACTCTGAGCTGAACTTTTTTAATTATGGAGAGCAAAAAATAACTAATAATTATGAGAAGGGAGATGTATGCACAAGGAGCAGGGCAATTGTCTATGGCTCGGTTTTCATTTGACATGGTTCCATCGAGCCAGACGCAAACCCCATCTGGACCACATTGTGGAGCTCATCTTCCCACATTGAAATCTATTCAAAAATAGAATTATTTTCAAAATTTAAGGTGATTTTGAAGATGGAATTTTTGAGAATCAATTCGTGCTTGGTTCTTCATACCTGAGAGGTTGAGTTGCAAAATCCATTGACAGATTGGTTATTGCCGAAATGAGAGTCATTAGTGGCATTAGGCATGCACTGTGATGGCTCTTGTGACTGGTATGAATAAGGGAATGCCGCTGAACCTGAATTGGATGATGTAACGGGGTACATATTTGCTCGGGACTGAAGTATCTGTTAGGAAAATGACTTCCATCAGTCAAAATTCAACAAGGTTCGAAAACTTCATCAACTATTTCCCATCGAAAAATACTCACCTCTTTGGATAATAAAGCTTCCATGTGAACACTATCCATTCTAGGATTCACAGTCGCCAGTTTCATCGACAAAAACTACATCAAAAATACCCCAACAAACTCAGCAGATATTCGTGACAGCTAGACTGAAGACTAGATGGTGTATCAGATGTTATCTCGTGTCTGCTAGCTTACCTCAACTTGTCGTTGCAACGACTGAACATAGTTGATGATCTCATCTAGCATTACCGCCTTCCCAGTCACCTGCAATCCAATCCAATTCCCATTTTATAATTACCGTCAAATTCTTACACCCCGAAAATAATTAACCGTGAGATAAATATATGATTGAGCAGTACCTTATTACACCCCGGAACAAGATCTTGGAGGAACTTCATTCTTTCGCTAATTTTCTCTCTTCGAACCTGACCAAAAACAAAGAATTAGTTGTCAATAATATCAAAATGTTTACAAAAAATTCAAGGACTAAATATTGAGGTCTCGAAAGCTCACTCTTTCAGCTAAGCTATGACTATCAGTCGCTTGACCTCTTCTAGCTCTAACATGAATATAATCCTTAGGTGGCTCCGGAAGCTTCAAATTCTCCTTGCCATTGCCCTCCCCTACACTTTTCCCACTCTTTTCCATCTCGTCCGATTTAGTCCGTTTCGTGCCTGAATCATTGTTCTCCCCTCCAGCCTGATCAAATTTCATATCATTTTGCAAATTGGGTTACCCTTAAAATATAAATTCTGTAGAAATTTTGAACTTGAGAATTAATCTTGCACTACCTTGGAAGATTGGCTCTCTTTGGCCTTTCCCCGAGGAGCGGATTTTCGCTTCCTTCCGGCCCCTACGGCCTCATGGCTTTGCACTTTCTGAGAAACAGATGATTCATCCTTGGAATCTGGTGGATTTTGAGATCTGGGGAGTTGGCAGCTGGCAACTCTATGCAACTTGCTATTAGACATTTCACCATCGTTGACCGAGAGTTGACTTCTTCCATTAAAACTCCGACTTCCAAAACAAGAGAATCTCGCAGCTCTTTCTGCAAATCCAGGATCGGCGGCAAAAGGGGTTAAAGCAGGCAACTGCGTCGACAAATCAAGCTTCGGCGGCGAGTTCAATGGCGTGCTGTAGCACGAATTGTTGTTACTCTGATTGTTGTTAGGGTTGAAGGAATGATGTGGCGAGATCTCACTCGGATTACAAATGCCACCTAATTTACCGATCAGCTCGATGAGCTGAACGCCGCCGCTTCCACCGCCGTGCACAGCAGCCGGAGTTGCGGAAGCGGCAGGAGAGGAGACCATAGAGCTCAATGCAGACTCAAACGGGTCATTGTGGTGGTCCCAGTTGGAATTGGAAGTGTAGAAATTCATGTCGGTCGGAAAAGTGGCCGGAGATTGAGTCCAAGGGAAGAAATCCTTGTCCATTGAATGGGTTGAAAAGGTTGGATTTTGAAGGTGACCCAGTTGAGATCAAGGTGGAGAGATGAGAATGGAGTGGTGTTGGTGGAAGAATGTGAGTAAAGGAGAAGGAAAGAGAAGGTTGTGATGAGTATAAAAAGGAGGTTGAAGTTGGCCATGGAGGAGAGAAAGTGGAGAGGAAGCAACCCCAATTCCCCATCCATTAGATAATTCTATTTTTTTCTTATTCATTTATTGCATTTTTGAATTGAATTTATGAACAATGTAGCAAACCAAACACTCAAGTACAGTTTCAAGCCTTGAAACCGATAGTCGAGTGGTAAGTAGATAGGTTATTCTAGGTAAGTGTTCAGATTCGAACTTCTGCTCCAACATACCCTTAATTTAAACACCAAAAAAGTGATTCTTTTAAAAAAACAGTTTTACTCCAAAAGCCTGTAAATATTCAGGTTCGATTACTATTTTTGTGTTGAATCTCTACCACTTAGCTAGTTTTTGATATCAATATATTTGTTATTTGGTAAGAAAATAGACATACCTTTCTTTTGCTGGATTTTTTTAAAAGAGTTTTTGTCTAAACTGTCGGTTACTGCTATACTCCTCCTCATCAAATCAATATTTGAATATTTACAGGTATAATGTAAAATTTGGATCAGTTCACCATGCAACAAGTTACAGTGACATAAAATGATGTTTTTAACAAATTTTAATTTCAACTATGACATACTATCAAAACCTTTTAACAAAAAACGTCATTTGGATTTTAGGTAAATGGATTTAACAAGATACCTAGATCTCATGTAACGATAGTTGTTGAAGCATTAAAATCCATCGTCTCATAATTTTAGGATTTATTATCAAAAACACTCATATAATATTATTAGTTTTCAAAAATCACCAATAAAATAAATTTATTGAATACCACGTGTATACAAGCATTGGAAAAGGTCCTAGAAAGACAAATAAAGTTTTGTAAGACGGAGGGACAACATCTCAACCGTTGATTTCTATCAATACAACGGTTGATATGAATAACCGTCAATCTCAACCGCACGTGTATTTTGCAAATACAACCACCTATTTTTATTCAAAATCAATTTAATCTCAACCGTCAGATCAATCAAAATCAATGGTTGAAATAATTTTCTCATGTCTTACACAATTTAGATGTTGTTATCTTTCTAACCATCCAAGCTTAACAATATTAAAACTAAATAATAAATTTAGAAATCATAAAATTCCATAAAATCATGAAATAACAGAAAGAGTAAAGATCACAAAAATGCATAAATATACAGAAAAAATATTTTAAAAACATAAAAACTACAACTGACAAACTATTTTTTTAAACAAATACTATTATTAAAAAATAAAGTGAAACGTCATTGAATAATTAAATGATTAAAAAACAGATAAAACAATTTTGAAAAACCTTAAAAATATATATTGAACAATAAATAAACAAAATAATTAATGAAAGTACGAATAAATTTTTTAACCAGTTGATCAACACAAACAAAATTTGAATTTAACCTGTCACGAATGTAATTATATACTCATGATCAAGATCAAGTGAGACATTCTTATACGTGTGAGATATTAGGATATAATCTCATCCGTTCATTTTTATCAATCTAACGAATGAGATTTAAGATAATATTCTCAACTGCGCCGTGTTTTGCGCACACTTGTCTCTTATTTTAGTTACAAAATAAATTAATCTCAACCGTTAAATAATCAAAATCAACGCTTAGGATTATGTCTTACGTCTCAAGAATTTTATGTCTCACAAGATCTTAACCCTATAAACCCATATTAAAATTATTTTCATTTTTCTATTGAGTTATGAAAAATCAGAAATGTATTATTTTTGATCCATGTGCATTTTCAATTGGATTAATTAATAGAGGGATTAGATCGGTGGCCCTGGTAGTAATCTCCCATCTGTATAATGATCAATGATTAAACCATCATGAGTTTGAACACTTCAAGATTGGAATTCATTTGACCTTCTTTGTATAATATCTCATAATTATATCTAATTATTTTATAATTATTCAAATTAAAAATAGTTTAATCTAATAATTATTTTAATGAATGGCATACAATTAAAATATACTTTTCTTTTGCTTCCTGCTGACTTAAATAAGATTTATTTTTGCATTTAGTTTTTCAACAATAGAGTTCGTATCATGGGAGATATCAAAGTTTGTAAGATACAAGTCTCAATAATTGGTTTTGATTGATATGACGGTTGAAATTAAATTAATTTTGAATTAAAATAGTTGGTTAAATTAGCAAAATACACACGGGAGGTTGAGAATGACAGTTATCAATATCAACTGTTAGATGAATAGAAATTATTGATTGAGAATATGTCCTTCCGTTTCACAAAAACTTAGTTTACCTCATAGAACTTAAACCTTTAACACTATTATTTTGCTGCACATACTTTCAATTTTAAAAATTAATATCCAAATTGTCAAGTATATGCTAATATTATTTAACGAAGAAATCATACACATAATCGTTTGGTGGCACATGCGTGCACTATAAAATCAACATTCATCGTCTAACAGTTCAATCATTTTATCAAACACTTTTTGCTACTGAGTTTACAACGAACCACCCTACTTGTTAATTATTAAGATTATTTAACAATGTTTTATAGCCCATAATCATTATGTCTTATTCTAAATATGCATGAATCATAACTTAATATTATCAGATTCCACTCTCAAAATATCATTGTAACAACAATTAAAACTTAGTTTAGTGTCTTATTACATGATTAATAACACTAATTGAGGTTACTTAAACGTACATATAAGTCCTTGGCACACGTACGTAGTTACAACTATCATTGATAGCAATGGCAAACTGTACACGTGATTAAGCTATTGCACACTCAAGCCCTACACTTTAACCCAAGTAGTGCAATTTGCAATATAATGACGTGATGTGTCGTGTCCGCATTGGCTACCGATACAGTTGATATGCCATTAGTTATGTGATTAAGCAGGAATTTGGATCAAAATGGCATACATTCTTTGTACATGTTCATGTACAAGTAATTTTCAAAAAGTGTAGGTCTCTAGGTATGCTACAAGTAAAGACAGTGATAGTTTACGGCGGAATGTAGAAATTTAAGTTATCTGGATTGAACTGATAATTTTAATTTATACATGGGTAGGTTTTGAGGGTCAGGCTTTAGGACACTGATAAGGTTTTAATTTGGTTTTATTTGCTTAATATCTCGAGTCTCTCGAGCACACTTCTTTTGGTTACAATCCATGCCCTAAGGGCTTAGCTCTCAAATTCTAAAATGTGAAGTTCGTTTTCGAGTTGAATAAAGAAATTTTGACGGATGGACGTAAAGGACCACTTTATTTTATATATATTTGCGGCTTATCATTAATTGAACTTTACTAACACAGGTCGATCTGTTGTGTAATTAGTAATTAGTCAAGAACACCAAGTGGTAGGGATGCTCATCGGTCCGGACAAAAAGACCGATTTTTTTTTAATGTCCGGACCGAATACCGACCCGGACCGATGCTCATCGGTCCGGTCCAGACCCGTCGGGTTTCGGTCCGGACCGTATAAGGACCGACACTTCATTTATTTTATTTCTTAAACTCATAAAAAAATTAATGTATTTTTCAATCGCACTTTCATGATTTCCTTACTGGAAGTTGCAAATAGATTCGACATTTGGTTCTTTGTGTTTCCACCTTTTGACAAACTTTTTACTTTTTTTGCCACATTTTATCGCTTATAATTCAATCAAAATATATAAAAGAAATATTTTTCAAAATCAGTTTGCAGTGTACCACCTGTCATTCATTACAAAAATTATACAACATTAATCCATGTTCAATCGAAAGTAAATTTAAATAGATACATGGGAACTTAAAAATCAAAATAAACAAGTTCACAAATAATAAAATACTATATAAAGTAATTATTCACTTTACCGTTCTTTCTCCAAGTCCAAGCAACTTCAAAACATGAGCTTGTCAAGTACAAAATATTCCCTCATCTTCAACAATTCACAAAATAAACATAACAAGATAAGTATATTTTTAAATAAATAAAAATTTAATCGGTCCGATCGGTCCGGACCGCAAACCCGACGGGTTTGGACCGAACCGGACCGAAAACCCAATATTTCAGGACTGTGGACCGACCCGAATCGGTCTCGGTCCGGCCAAACCGATAAAATGATTCGGTTCGGTCTGGCGCTCTCGGTCCAATTTGAGCATCCCTACGAAGTGGTAATAACTCCATGCCTGTTATAGAGTTCTTGGGAAAATAATCTTCAAATCTGAAGGCAGCATTGTAATCTTCCATTTTAATTAACTAACTCTAATTTTAACCGTCAAATTTATCATATCATATCTGCTACAGTCACCCAAAATTACGTAATTTGAGTAAAGATTTCATCCAAAATTATATAGGATTAAAGTAAACGACATAAAAACAACATCGTTTTGATACTCGCAGCAATACATCAAATCCGGATCCTCTTGCGATCCCACCGTTGTTAATAAATCTACAAACAAAAATATCAATACTTGATAATCGATCCATCTCATCTGTATTAATCTATCACACCAGTACAAATTCTCAGTTTTATTCCCAAGTTGAAGTCTAATAACCTCAAGTGGAGTATGTAATAAATTAAGTAACTGACTTTACATTTCTATATTCCTACAGTTTAAATTATCATCACCAAATTCTAACTCATTTTTGGGAGACCATAAGTAAAAATAAATCCTTTTTTCAACAACTACCAACTTGCATATATTTAGCCAAATACTTTACATTTATCAACTTATTCTACTCCATATTTTGTACCATCTCTAACCTAAGCATAAAAGGTTAAATCTGAAACCTGCACAAGAACATTTGTTGTTTCTAGAGATGCCATTTTTCAAACTTTAGCTCAAAGCCACTCTGGCGTCGGCAAAGAATAATTACTTAAAGATAATCTTGTCAGTAATTTATTATTAACTAATAATCACAATTAAATTAACAGCAGATGTCTCTTGGGATTGTTGTAACGTGAGCCTTCAATCATTGACATTATTATATACTATTTAAATTAATCAATTTTACTAATCTTTCTTTTAATCTTTCCACACACAAACTAGCTTTTATATTACATAAATCCTTATGTTTTACACCGCCACCAGTTCTATTTATTTGATTATGATCACTAAATAATTATTTTGGACACGTGTTTCGAGCGTATTCGCTAATTTGATAATTTAATACATTTTGTATTATAATACACGACATGTTTCGATCTGTATAGTTCGATTGTCATAACCTAGCTAATTTGAATAGTTAAAGTAAAGAATCATTTTAGCAAGTACTTTTCTTAATTCACAGCACAACTGTCCCACTTGTCTTACATTTTAACGCGTTACAAAATATTGTATTTTGCGTATGCTTGTTACCCTCTAGAAAATCATATTGTCGAATATACTTATTTGTATGAAATGCCCACTTTCACAAATTCAACAAAAGTAGTAAGTTGTCTCGAAAAGAGTAGTCAAATAGTAAGCAGATAGGTTATACTGGTCACTGGATAAGTGTTCAGGTTCGAATCTCTGCTCCAATGAAATCAATGTATCTTCTTAAGCTCTTATGAAGTTGAATGAAGTGTGAATGGATATGTTGAGAAAGAAAAATGAGATGGCGATATGCTTACAAGTTTGGAAATGTTAAAAAAAGAGGTTGAGTAGTTAGAGACATTTGCATGGAAGGCTGTAGCCGGCAAGCTTCCTTGCTTACCGGTTGAAAATTCATGTTTCTACTAACCACTGATTAATTATTGATGTAAATTAATTAATAAAATAAACCAGTCACCAAAAGTCAGCCCACTCTCTGACTCCATCTACAATTATTTATTTTTAAAATAAAATTTGAGATGCATATAATTAATTACTACTGCACAAGATGATGTCATAAATCGGAAGAAATATAAAATTATTTAAAACAAATAAATATGAAATTGATGGGTTGGGACGTTGGGTGTTTGTGAGTCAAAAGAATTATGTGAGACGTTGAGACTTAATTTTAAATGTTGGTTTCAAAGATCTAATGGTTGTGATTAATTCATTTGTAATTAAATTGGGAATAAGTGTGCGCAAAATACGGGGCGGTTCAAAAAATTGGTTTTAAATCTTATCCGTTAAATTTAATAAAATGAATGGATGAGATGGTGTCTTAAAGTTTCATACATAATATAGTTGTATCATCTTAACATAATTGTGAAATTGATTTATATAATTGGCTTCTTCTCTTGAATGTTTTTTTTTCGATGCAAAAAGGAAACTAATAAGCCTCCCGACAAATAATAACGAAAACAATCCAACAAACGTAGTGTGTAATTCTGTTTTCATCATCAACTTTCATTGCTCGCCAGTTACTGACATTCTTCGCGTCCGAGCCTCGTATGCGATCTTCGGAATGGCCATCTTAGACATCCAGCACCAATATTCCTTTCTAGCAAATTTTGCTAAGTAGTCAGCAGAGTAATTAGACTCCCTTAATACATGAATAATCGACCATCTTGGCTTGGAAAGGATGAATCTCAGGCACTGATCAATAATTTCAACACTTGCACAAGATGAGGTACTTCCTCTATAGATGGCCCAAATGGCCTCAGAACTGTCGGAAGCAATAGTTACCTCATTTAAGTCAAGAGACTCAGCAAGTTTCAAACCGCACAAAATACCTCTTAATTCACTTTCGGAAGCCGAAGAACAATTTATGTTGTAGCTTGCTGATACTCCTAGGATTAAATCATCATGAGTAGCCAACGCTGCAAATCCACCAACTTCATCACATTGTGACCAAGACCCATCGCACCAAATGACCAGCTTGTTCAGATAATTAACCGAAGTATCTTGAACTTGACTTACACCTATAAGCTTTCTCTTATCAAATTGTTCAATCAAGCTCTTACACTTTAAGATGCAACTTTCAACGGGCCAGCCCACCTTGTCATGTGCTAATTGATTTCTATTCTTCCAAATCAGCCACGCAGCAACCACAACATTTCCAAGTTTTTGACTGCTTTCTTCTATAGCCAAGTGTCATAACCAACCCCTGCCGACCTCTCCACTGATTCAGGCCAACTGATATTCAAGCCTCTCCATACGCAAATACTCCACCAACACTTAAAGAATAAGTGTGTGATTGATTCCTCTTCAAAACCACACACACAAAAGTTCACTCTCGTTTGAACTCCTCTCCTTCTCTTGAATGTTAAAATGGAAATTATTGATCACATTCTGATTAGCAAATGAGGCCTTAAACTTCAAGCGTAAAGCCCGTCGCTTCACATTCGGCCCATTGGGCCGTCTGAGCAACCCAAACTTTATGTATTCGAAAACGTCGCAGTGGTCCCTAGGGTTTGAGTTACCTCCGTCTTGGGGCCCTTGACTGTTCACTCGTTCAGGCTTCTCCGGCGTTGACTGTCCACCGATGGTAACAATCCCATATTCGTCGACGAATTTTCCCGCCACATTTTCCGCATAATTTCCATTATTCTATCTCGATCATCATTTAAGCTATTTCGTTAGTATTTATTTGAAAGCTTGAAATTCTGCATAGTAATTGTTCTTATGGTGTGATTGTGAATTGTGATGACTGAGAATTTTCAATTTTGTTTTTGATTTGTATTTTAATGCTGAAGGCGTTCGTCAAGGCGCAGAAGTCTAGGGCTTATTTCAAGAGGTTTCAAGTCAAGTTTAGGAGAAGGCGAGGTTATATGTGATCATCATTTTAATGTTTATGTAGTAATGTATGAGGCTCCTTAGTTTGTTGCTGATCAAAATGTATTTATTTTATTTAGAGGGCAAGACTGACTACAGAGCAAGGATTCGCTTGATTAACCAGGATAAGAACAAATACAACACTCCTAAATATCGATTTGTCGTCAGATTTGTATGATTCAAACCTTGCCTGGTTTTATTGGATTTATGTTTTTTTGTTTAATATTTTAAATATTTTAATTGTTGTTACTATTATTTTCTTGGGCAGACTAACAAGGACATTGTTGCACAAATCATTTCTGCGAGTATTGCTGGTGATTTGGTCCTTGCATCTGCGTATGCTCAAATCATTATTTAAAGGGGTTCAATGGTCAAGAAAAAAAATGTAAAAAGGCTCTCGATATCATTGACAAGAGATGTGAATGTCAACTTCACCACCCTTTGCACGCAGCTGGTTATTTTCTTAATCCTAAAATATTTTATGATGACCCTAATGGAGTTTATGGGAATGAGAAGATCATGGAGGGCTTTTATGATTGCTTGGAAAGATTGTTGCGAACTCGAGAAGAGCAAGATGATGTGCAAAATGAAATGCCTAAGTACATAAATAAAAAGGACTTTTTGGTAGACCTATAGCTGTTCGAGCTTTGGAAACAAAATCTCCTGGTATGTTAAAGTTACTTGTTCTTTATAAAATCAATATTTTTAGGTAGTCGTTTACTTGTTCTAATTTTATCAACATTTTTATTTAAAGCTGAGTGGTGGAAGGCATATGGTTCAGTGACTCCAAAATTGCAAAAATTTGCTAATTCTATTTTGAGTCTCACTTGCACTGCTACTGGATGTGAAAGAAATTGGAGTGTTTTTCAACAGGTAAAATCTTGTTCAAATTTATTTATACTATAATTTAATACTAATGAGTTAATTTATTTTTAATGTTTTGGTTACAGCTACATACAAAAAGAAGAAATCGAGTCAAACAAGCTAAGTTGAATGATTTAGTTTATGTCAAATACAATATGGCATTGCTTTGTCGTCACAACTATCAAGATAGAGTTGATCCTATATTGTTGAGTGAAGTTGATGATTCAAATGAGTGGTTGACCGGAAAATGGAAGACGATAATAATGATGACTTTGTGTTTGAAAATGATATTTTAACTTGGAGAATGGTGGAGGAAGCTAGTGGAGCAAGTGAGCCTCGCTATTATAGTAGGTCAAAGACTTCGCAAGCTAAAGATAAAGGAAAAGCTCCAATGATTGAAATTGAAGAAGAAGAAGAAGAATTTGAAGAAGATGAAGAGAACAAGGAAGACAATATGACGTTTGGAGATGATTTGCTATATGAGGACGATGGTGTTGATTCGGATTCGGATTTAGATTAGAGAGTTGTTGGTCATTATTAATGAATTCTTAATGTTTTGTATTTTGAACAAGTTTTAAAAACATTTGAATTTAAAAAGTTAATGATTTTATGAGTTACATAAAGTGCAGGTATTGAAAGTAACGCTTTGTTACGCTTTTCGCTCATCGCTTCTCGCTTATGACCTCTTTCACATTTTGTCGCTTTTCGCCTTTTGAAACACTGGTTGGCCTCACCAACTATGCAGCATGTATGAAACTATCTCTAAATTTTTGAAAATTTTACAAGTATTATGATAACACTGTTATCATTTGTTCCAGCTTACTGCACTGGGCTTCTACTCGCTCGCCGTATCCTCCAAAAACTTGAATTGGATGGAGAGTACGAAGGTAATGTTGAGGTGAGTTACCTGCTTTCTTTTAGGTACATTCCATTACGCATGAAGTTCGTTAGTCGCTAGTCTGAGACATCGATTTTGTTTTGACAGGCCACTGGAGAGGATTACTCAGTTGAACCAGCTGACAGGAGGCCTTTCCGCGCACTTCTTGACGTCGGTCTCCTTAGGACTACAACTGGGAACCGTGTTTTTGGAGCCCTGAAGGTATATTAATTTCTTACAAGTCTGAGTGACACGGCTTGAGAAATGAGAGATGGTTGTTAGTTGTTACTTATATTTTATTGTCCTCGAAACTGTGTTGTTGTTGCACTAGCTATGCGTTGTTATGTATGCTCCCGCTGTGTCTTGCTTAATATTAGTTTCATTTGGACATCTTGATTAAGGAATAGTCTAATTATGGTGAGAAAGTATAAGTACGGAGTTAAGGGAAGAATTGAAAATATATATACGAATGAAAGATGTAATAATGATTAAAATAAAATGTTTGGAATGATAACAACTGATGAGAGGGAGGATGTGAGATTAGAAATAAGATAAAATGTTAAATTCATATCAATACGACTTATATCTTTGGACGCCTAAAAAGAAAAGTGGGGATTATATCCTTTGGCGGAGAGGGTAGAATTATGGAGTATTCATCTTTGAAATGTGTTTTTAATTATCATGATTATATTTTTTTAAGTTATCCATGTTTTTTGGTTCAGGGTGCTTTGGATGGGGGACTTGATATTCCTCACAGTGAGAAGAGATATGCTGGTTACACTAAGGATTCCAAGCAGCTTGATGCTGAAGTGCACAGAAAGTACATTTATGGTGGACATGTCGCTGCATACATGCGAGTGAGTTATCACATTTTCTGAATTGTGTTTTCCACTTCTCAATGTCACTACGCCATTTTACACACTTTGCAACATGCAAGTGTGTGTTGCAAAAGAGCGAAAATGTATTGCGTAAGCCTCGTGCAACATACAACATGTTGCAAAAAATATTGTCGCATAGGACGTGTCGCATAAGTCGTGCAACATACATCGAGGGGTATGTTGCATAAGCATTTATCTCTTTTGCAACATTATGTTGTTGCATTAGACTAAGTTGCATAAACGTTTTACCTTTTGCAACACGATTCTCTCAGTGCAATTTTTTGTAACGCAACGTGAAATATGTTGCATAAATATGTTGTTCTGTATTCCTTTCTTAAGCAACCTGAGATATGTTGCATAAGTGTATACCGATGTGAAATACCTTCTCTTACGCAACGTTAGATATGTTGCATTAGTATATATTGAATAGAAATACTATACCTTACGCAACGTTATCTTGTGCAACCTAGCTTAACAGTACACTTATGCAACCTAGCTTAACAGTACACTTATGCAACATAGCTAAACAAGGTTTCCAAATTGAAATTACAGAACAGGTCGTCATACAAATGTTCAGCATAATTGAAACATGCTCAACAGAACTGAAACATGCTCACACAATTGCATTACCGAAACATGTTCTCGGATCAATTCCAAAAAGCAGCTACAAGTTCACAAATTTCCCAAAATACAAGTTCGATACGTTAATCAAAAGGATCATGAGGATGAAAGGAAATCGATACCCTGTTAACTTTCTGAGTTGCAGCAGGAGCGGGTGGAATGTATCCAGTATGCGACGCCAAGGACTTCCATTTTTCCATCATCTCCCTCTTAAAAGCTTCAAAATCTTCACGCTCTCGAGCTTGTTCCTCTCTTGTTTTCTCGAGAGCTTCCTTGGTTTCAGCAAGCTGCGTTTGTTCTCTTCAAGCTCTTCTTGTAAGGTCTGATATGTCCGGAATGTGGCAGTAATACCACCTCTAGGAAGTGGTGGTCTACGGAAACAATCACCCAACACAGCTGTTCCTCTACGCTGCCTGCCTCTTGCTGCCTCTATGAGATTCAATTGTTCATCTTCAGGTAGCTCCCCCAGCTGATCAATGTCGATCCCTTGTTGCTCAGCCAATTCATGCAACTTGGCCATTAGCTTGTCCTGCATAAGAAATCAATGCTTGAAACTGCCATTACAAATTGACAACACACCATACCATACAACAAATTCTTCAAACATTCACCAAGTGCATTACCTACTTTACATAAAGTAAGTCCACAGTCAAGTACATCACAGTTTCTCAACAAAATCAACAAAATCCACAGTTTCAAATATAAATCCAGAAAAAATATGATCAACAAATTCCACAACTGAGCTCAATTTATGTACGAAAATAAAATACATAAACAAAAGGGATAAGGGAGTAAGTTTACCGCCACTTCTGCTCCATTTGGATCCTTTCTATAAACTTCTTGGAGAACCGCAATTAAAGGTGCTATGTTTCCTTCTCTAATGTACTTTTCAGCCCTCTCCCAAAAAGTCATCTTGCCTGAACAATGGTTCACATGCTCGCTCTCAACCCTTGTCTTTGTCATTCGGTTGGAGAATTTCTGCGTAAAAAATTAGTATTAGTGTGGCAGCGAGTATTTGCTGGAGATTAAAAATAAAAATATAAAGTTCAGTGTGTTACCACAAATTCAGGGGTAGTAAAATGTTTTTTTAGCCAATTCCACTCTTCCGGACGCTTCCTGAACTCGTAGGGAAGTTCTCCCATGTTTTTCACACAGAAAGTGTGGCAGTTACACTTCCACTGGCGGAAGCGCTTTGAGGCCATGCGTAATATATACTCCTTCAGCCAATTATCCTCCTCATTTATCACAAAGAATGCCTAGAAGTGCAGATGAAATTAGTATCAATTACAAAATAAAGTTTCAAATATAATCAAATGAAATGTAAGCAAAATACTTACACTTATGTGATCAATGATATTCTGCCAAACCCCTTCACCCAACTTACTGAAGCTCGCAACATTCATTGGGATAGATTCCCTCACGTACCTTCCGATTTCATGCACAAGAAGCTTCTGGTGCTTGTTAATGTATGGAGTGTTGTCAGCTCGTCTTTTGAGTGTGATACGCCCTTTCTTTCGCACTTCTGCCTCAAGTTTAGCACCACACACAACTCCGCGTCCGCTAGGTAGCATAATTCCATCTGACAAAATTTAATCATTAAAAATTGTGTAAAAAATAAATTTATAATCTACAATGAGTCAAAAATTACCTGGTCCAACTTTTAATTTGGCTCTGATCCTCTGCATCCTTGCACCATCTGATGCATCTTCTTCCATATTTTGTTCATTGGGGGTGTCACGCCTCATGTGATCAGGTATGTCCACTGATGACAATGGTGGAGGCTGAGGTGTTTGGGATTGAGGTTGGGAGTGTGTTTCAGATCGGTTAGTGGAATGAGTTCTAGCTGGAAGTCGAGACTAAAACAGGTTGTGTGAGTGGCTGCTAGTCTGGGGTTGATTTTGGGACTGAGGTGAACCGGCTGACAAATGTGGCTGACTATTCCTGGATGGGGGTTGGTTTTGGGAAACAGGCGATGAGCGTGTTGATAGCTGCGGTTGGGGCTGAGTTTGGGAGTTTGCAGACCTTTGTGGTTGAAAATTCCTTGTGGCCAATTGTTCGCCATTTCTGGATTGAGGTTGGGAGGCTGCTGAGATTTGCGGCTCAGGAATTATCTCAGTCTGGGATATTGTTCTGGCCTTCTTCTTCCGTACCGGCAGCTTCCCAACAAATGTCCTAACTTTCTTTGACGACCTAACTTGCATCGGTTGAGAACGATTGTCATCCTTCCATAAGGCCTCACCTATAATTGTATCATCTACAACAATAATAACAGAAATCAATTACTTCATTCATCGGTTGAAAATAGTATAATGAATTAATAAACCACTGTCAAGAGCCAAAAGAAAATTACCTTCAGCAATATGACTTCCTTCAGGCATTGTACTGCGTCTTCCAGGCGAGGGATTGCATGACACAGGGCTGGGACTAGGCTGAACAGAGTTGGAGTAGGCTGAACAGAGCTGGGACTGGCTGAACAGGGCTGGGACTGGCTGAACAGGCTGGGACTGGCTGAACAGGGCTGGACTGCGTAGGTAGTGGCTGGGACTCCGGTTGTCAGGTGTGGGACTCCGTTGGTCGGGTCTTTCGTAAGAGGCATTTCCTTCGGGGGTGGGACTGCGTCTCTCAGGCGAGGCCGGTTCAAGCGAGTCAGTTTCATCATCAGAAGTCTCTTCAGGGTCGCTAATCAGAACTGGGTCGTTAAGAGTATTTGGGTGTAGAGTTTGCATCCTTATTCTTGTCGATTTCCTTGGCTTAACCACCGTCTGGACTTGAGTAGAGCGCTTTCTAGCTGACTCCTCTCTTAGGATGTCTATCAGATCTCGCTTTTTTCCTGGTTTTCCGTCTGGCCGGGGTTGTAAATGGGCCGTCGTCGCCTTAGGTGGTGGCTTGGCAGTCAGATTCGCCTTAGGTGGTGGCTTGGCAGTCAGATTCGCCTTAGGTGGTGGCTTGGCAGTCGGATTCTTGCGGGGAGGCATGGCGAAGACGATTCCTTCGTTCGTTAAATTCGTCGAAGCGGCGCGGCTATGAATGAGAGAGAGGAACGAAATGTTAGGTTTGGTTAGGGTTTCACAGACTTAGGTATCTCGTAGCACGTGGCTTCGTCTTATTGGTTAATTAGATATCACACAGATTATAATCTGCACCCTTTAATAACCCCAAATTAAATCTCAACCGTTCACAACACTTTATAACCCCCTAACCCTTAACATTTTGAAACCCCTGAACCCTTAGCATTTTGAAACCCCTAACCCTTAGCAATTTGAAACCCCTGAACCCTTAGCAAAATGCAGAACATAACCCCTGAACCCTAGCAAAAACAACATGCAAAACACCCATAAACCACTAAATTGTTACACACAACATGTACCAAACATCATATTAGGATCTCAAACACCATATTAAAATGATCTAACACACATATATACACAACTAATGGTAGCCATGATCATCAAATCTCAAACACAAACAAAATGATCCAACACACATACACAACTAATGGTAGCTATGATCATCAAATCTCAAACACGTGGCTAAAATGATCCACCACACATACACAAATGGTAGCCATGATTATCAAATTTAAAACCATATTAAAATGATCTAACACACATACACAACTAATGGTAGCTATGATCATCAAATCTCAAACACGTGGCTAAAATGATCCACCACACATACACAAATGGTAGCCATGATTATCAAATTTAAAACCATATTAAAATGATCTAACACACATATATACACAACTAATGGTAGCTATGATCATCAAATCTCAAACACAAGTAAAATGATCTAACACACAAACACAACTAATTGTAGCCATGATCCTCAAATCTCAAACACAAATAAAATGATCTAACACACATATATGATCAGCTATCATTTGAAAATGACCAAAACCGTAAAACAAAATAATAAAATATTCGAAAATAATGGAAAAATACTAAAAATTCGAAATAAAATAGTAAACGACCGAATTTGCACAAAAAACACCATACATCACGAGCTTCGCTCGTGATTCCTTACGGGCTCGTCGTTCTCTTCGAAACGAGGTATTATGGGCCCAATTCTGACACCGGAAGCTAAAAAACTGCTAAAATGCTAAAAAACTGCTAAAAACTGCTAGTGATGGGTTCTAATTTATTAAATTATCCGGTCCAAACCTGATCCGAGCCCGAATTTGTACAGGTCTAGATGTTAGTGATCTCAGTGCCTAGCCATCATTTGATTCATACCTGACTTCTAATGGTTTAACTTCCTCACCATGCAATGTCCAAACTGTATAACTTTTCATCATCCCACATTGAACCAAATGTCGCCACATTTTGCTCAAATCAATCCACTCTCCGCCGCCCTTACAAAGCCTACATGGACAAGGATGTAATTGTGGAGTACAATTATCTCTTACAAATTTTATGAAACCTTCAATCCCCTCAAAATACCGTCGATCCACTCTTGGCAAATTCATCCAAGACCTATCCATGACTTGGTTATTCTTCGATTTCCTACAAATATACAAATAATTGCATCTTCAAACTCAAGCAAATCTTAACACAAAACAACCCAATCAAATGTAGAAATTTCATTCAAAACGGATTACCTCAAGAAATTTAAAAAATTTCAAACTACAAAGTGTAGCAATCACGCCGTGTAAAAATGAAGCTTCAAACTTGAAGAGTCGAGGAAGGAGCCGCAGGTCATGGAGAGTTCTCGGAGACAGTGTTGTTGATCTCTGAAGTACACACTGCATTCCTTGGTTGCTTTTGCAATTAATGTAAACATACTTTTGCAACATAGAAAGACTAAGTATGTTGCGTAACCGAACGACCCCTCACCAACCATCATAAAACACTTGCACGATTTATTTACAACGACGTTGAAAAGTCAATAAGCTTTCCCTGCTTTATGTAATGCAACATACGATTTGATGTTGCTTTAGAGTATGTTGCATTAGTACATCATTTTAAATAATGCAACATGTGTTTAGATGTCGCGTTAGTGTATGTTTCGATAGTTATCTTAGACAACGTGTCATCTTATGCAACATCTACCTATATGTCGCGCGGAACTTATGCAACATACACCTATGCAACACCAATTTTTCGATGTTGCAAAGTGTGTAAAAGTACGTAGTGTGTCGAATAAACTTAGAACTTATTTGCTTTTTGTTACAAAGACCTTGATGGAGGATGAGCCAGAAAAGTACCAAACTCATTTCAGCGAATATGTCAAGAGGGGTATTGAAGCAGACAATATGGAAGAATTGTACAAAAAGGTTCATGCTGCAATTAGGGCTGATCCAACCCCACAGAAATCTAATAAGCCAGCTCCTACAGAGCATAAAAGGTGAGTTAACTGTTTATGTTGATTTCAGCATCTCATGATCTTTTTTTAATGGATAGTGCTTGATCTCAAGGCCTTCCTTTCCTTGCCTGTTCCAGATACAACTTGAAGAAGCTGACTTATGAGGAGAGAAAGGCCAAGCTCATTGAAAGATTGAATGCCCTCAATTCAGCTGGTGCAGCTGATGACAGTGAAGATGATGACTGAAGTCACTAGCTTATTAGCTTATTTATTTGTTGCAAGCATATTGTTTGCTACCTTGTTGTTTTCATATCAGAGTTTTTGACAGTCTTCAAACTAATTTGATTTTGTATCCCAAGTTACAAAATTTAATCATTTAAAAAGAATCAGTTTGGTTGGGTGACTAAAACATTTCAAATGCGTCGAAATCATTGCTAAATGAATACTACTCCCTCCGTGCCTTTTTGTTTGTCCAAAAACACCAAATACACGGTTCTTAAGGAAAAAAGAAGGTATAAAATGTGTGATTGAGAATAAATAGTTTATAAAGTATATGAGTAAAAAGTAGAATATGTAGTTGATATTAAAAGAAAGTGGACAAACTTAAGGGGACGCCCAAAATAGAAAGTGGACAAACATTTAAGGACAGAGAGAGTACTATGTAACACAGCTCAGTAATTCATTAGATATGCAGGGATATATTTGACATTGTGCTGCTTTGTTTTCGAGCCTGTCGGTGGAGTTGAAGCCTTTCTTCAACTTCAACCTTCTCCCTCAAATATCCACCCTGTCATTGCTAATCTCACCTCACATTTATCCTACGTGGCATCATCTCCGCCGTCCATCAACCAAACCTGGCCCAATCTTTATTGTCCTCTTACAGCATCTTGACATTGACTGCCGATCTAACTCTCACATTCAGTTAGCTCGTCTCTCGCAATCCCTCTCTTCTTCGCTTGTTTCCAAAGGAATCTTAAAAACCTCAAGTCCCCAAGATCTGAACCTCAATTTCATACTCAATTCCAAACGCTCTCCTCCGATTCTAGGTGAGTCATAATTGACTAATCTTCTCCATTTGTAGCAAAGTTTGGTCCTTTAGGACACCATTTGGCCAATTTGCACTACTGACATTTCAATTTTGGATTTTGGTTTCTGAAGGAGGAAGTTCTGAAATGGGGCAGCAATGGTTAAAACTGACTTTACTGGCTGTTATGTTGATGACTTTGTGCTGTATTGAGGTTGTGAATGCTGAAGAAAAGACCATTTTGGTCAAAAAAGTCAGGGGAAAGAAGGTTTGCACTCAGGGATGGGAATGTTCATGGTATTCTGAGTATTGCTGCAACCAGACAATATCAGATCTGTTCCAAACTTATCAATTTGAAAACCTGTTTTCCAAGAGGAACTCACCTGTGGCACATGCTGTTGGATATTGGGATTACAGATCTTTTATTACTGCTTCCACTTATTATCAGCCTCTCGGTTTTGGTACTACTGGCGGAAAGTATATGCAGATGAGAGAAATTGCCGCTTTTCTTGGACATGTCGGCAGCAGAACTTCTTGTGAGTTTTTGATACTTTTTGCTTAGTTTTGTCGTTTGGCAGTTTTGATTATGATGAAATGATGTTAACCTTTAAGGCCTTGTCAAGCGGAAAAGCATATATTAGGACAAACTTGCTGGTTTTAAATGTTGTATCCATTAAGGTGCATATACATTAGGACTCACGAAGGAATTTTTTGGAGGTGCAATGTTTCCGATGTAATGCTTAACAAACTTAAGTTATTTTGAATTACAGGTGGTTATGGAGTGGCTGTAGGAGGGCCGCTGGCTTGGGGTCTTTGTTACAAACAGGAAGAGAGTCCAATGCAGTCATACTGCGATGAATCTGATAAATACAAGCTCATTGCCCCCTGTGCTCCTGGTGCTGATTACTATGGGAGGGGTGCCATACCTATCTTCTGGTAAGCATTTGATTCACATGGCATTGGTATTACTTATGCTATCTCCATTGTTCGTTGTAGATCCCGTTGATATTTACCCAGTTTTATGCTTATGATAGGAATTATAACTATTACTATGCCGGTGAAGCCTTAAAGTTGGATTTACTAAATCATCCGGAATGGGTTTCCGAGAATGCCACTATTGGCTTCCAGACTGCTATGTGGAGGTGGATGTCGCCAATTAAAAAGGGTCAACCTTCAGCTCACGATGTCTTTGTTGGAAACTGGAAGCCTACCAAGAACGACACAGAAGCCCTCCGTCTCCCTGGCTTTGGAACTACGATGAATATTATGTATGGGAATGGGGTTTGCGGCCAAGGTGATGTTGACTCCATGAACAACATCATCTCCCACTACCAATACTATCTAGACCTTATGGGTGTTGGTCGTGAGATGGCTGGACCTAACGAAGTGCTCACGTGTGCTGAACAAAAACCATTCAATCCCATCGAGGTCTCAACCACTTGAACACTCTCAAATGTTCGAGCAACCAAAACCGCTTCTTTTTGAATATCCTCTCTGGAGGTGAAATCTCACATAGAGCGGCTGGGGAAATTTATTCCATTGTCATGTGTACTATTCGTGCTGTGTGCTTATAGAACCTAAAATGATGCAGGACAATCCACGTCCAAGGAGGTCCGGGCCATCTTTATGTGAAGTCTTTCAATTCTATGTTCAAACTGTCATTTCTGCACCCATTAAATGTTTTTTGTTTCTGAATAATATTTTGATTGTATTTGCATTTCACCGACAATATTGTAAGTGTAAAGTCTTGATTTTGATTGTATCAGAATCCTAAAGTGCAAATGTGTAAAACATGTTTTTTTTGTCTGCTGTGGCATACAAATTCTACAATAACCCTAGTGATAAGCCATTGGCATACAAGCTCACAAGTTACTCACCTAAAAATGAAGCCACTATAAGGAAGTGGATCTTGATGTCCTGGCAAGCTTCGCAAGACTCTACTTGAGGGTCTGCTCGAGGGTGCCTGAGAAGTAAAGGCCAAGGCATGATCTGCTCTTCCTTAGCTCGTAATACTCGACCACACTCTGATATACACAATCCAACACCTTCCCTTCCTCCAGCAAACTACTAACAATATCACTCAATATAAATATGTTGAAGCATATGCTTCTACTAATCAGATTTAAAAAACCGAAACTAAAAGTTCTCAGCTGTTGGATCAAAAACTAATGGCTGAGGTTGTTTCTCCCTTTGTACCTTCTGTGATTTGTAGATGATCCGTCCACTGATCTTAACTTTGGATTCATGAATATCACTGAATTCAAAACACTCTTATGAAAAACTGTGCGACAGAAAAATAGCTCTTTCACAATCAAATCACTTCAAATTTTATTTTTCTGAGTCAGGTATGGTGAGAAACATTTATATGGGAATGGATGGAAATTTAGGTCACCATAAGTGTCTTGACTATTGCCTCTAAAGTACAAGAAGCTCCGACTCAATTACTTATTGGATTTCAATTATCTAAGCTGAACTGCAGCTGGTTCCGACGTACATAGCTAGTGCCTGGACCGAAGAAGTCCGTGCAAATAGCCACCAGCCATTCCGAGAGAGACAAGAGAGACCACACCTGCAGGGAACATTTTACCCGTCTTCTTGAACCTTGCACCCATTACTCCCATAAGAGCACCCGAAACACCTTCAGAACAAGCATGGATCAGTCAATTTTCCATATATCAAATGCCAATAGAAGAACTCATCAATTCGCTTTACTGCCACTAAGTCAAAAAATTAATACTCCCACAAAACTCACATCACTGATATGAACTGTTCCCAACGGAAAGTAAATTAGACCAACAATCAAAAAATATAAATTTAACCTTACCAAGTCCAAGGGTTGATGCGAAAGTCGGATTCTCGGGGAGCTCAGTGTAGACATAATACAATGCCGCAGCTGATAACCCCCCAGCTACAAGGGACTTCCTACTACCAGTCTTCGCATACCCCATAACTCCGCCCACTGCATCAAACAGGAAATTCTCACTTTTCAGCCACAATTTTCAGCCACTGCACCCTTCATCTAAAATTCTCACTTTTAAAATACAACACTAGAAAATGAACCTTAAGAATCCAACCTTTTGCTTAAATCAAATTAAAACAATGAGTACAAATAGTTCGAGGGTGATACTTTCAGCAACTAAATTAAAGAAACTACAGTACGGTTCGAATTTTCAGTAAAGATTGCGCCCTTTTTCATAACCGCACAAAAATACAATGATCGAATGAACAAGAGACATGGTGAGTGAAGCCTACATCCGACGAGAGCAGCATAACCCAGAGTCAAATTCTGAGACACCGACATGGTTTGATGATGGAGAGTTGTCTGTCCTTCACCGGCTTCCGTTTAGGAAATGTTAGCCTTCGATTCTGGACTCTTCTACCAAATTCGGCGCTTAGATGGGCCGACAGCACATATCGCACGGCCCACAAGCCTTTTTTTGGGGAAATGTGAAAAGAAATCAGGACAGAACTATGTAACTTATTGATTCGAGATTGAGCTGTACAAATTCGATTTGGGTAAATTTAATAGTTCGACTATTTATCAATATATAAAACTCAATTAGTTCATGCTGGCATCCTCCTATACTGCCGTGTGCCCACTGCAGCTTTTCCTCAGTCTGCTTACACGTGTCCATCTTATGTCAAGCTGTTGGGTTTCGTTTGGACACTTAAAATTAGTTCATGAGGTGCTCGCTTTCGAGTCTATTTTTTTAAAGGTTAACCGTCATCATCACTTTATTATTACTGAGGTCTCCGAAGCTGCTCACCATGGTTGTACTTTTCTTTTCTGTTCACACATTTTTTACGTACCGAGGCAAAGTACTCGGTTTAGTTCTTAGTTTGTCTTTTCAATATTATTTGGACTAGACTGAGTCAGACTAACTTATATGTTAGCCTTTCAAGTCCTCGAGTTGTACGTGTAGCCTTTCGGCTTTTAATCCAAAAAAAATAATATAAAACTCAATTTCATACTCAGTTCGAGTGTTTATATTTTACTTAATAAAACTTTATTTACAGTGTATTTATAGGGGATATTCTATGAGCATTTATCTATTTTGATAAATTTCTAGAATTCACTTTGCATTCGTTAATCGAGATTGCAACACGTTCTTACATTTGTCATGTATATTTCAAGTGCAAAACATTCACAATTCACATGAATCATTAATATGTTGACACAATCTAACGTACTAATCTACAGATACAAAGTGATTGCATAGATATATCAGAATAGATGCATCTCATGAATAAATTTCTTCTCTATATATATAAAAAAACTTTAATATGAGTTTTAAAACTGATTGCATAGATCTATCAAAATAGATGCATCACATGAATAAATCTCTTCTCTCTATATATAAAAAACTTTAATATGAGTTTTAAAAGAGTTCTAAATTTTTCATATGGCCAAAGTTCCAATAGAAGTTCTAAAGTTTCATCAGAAGTAAATCTTCTCCAATAATTCGAGTTCTGATACATAATTATTGCTGGTGCTAACTCCAGAGGTTTCACCCACATGAAATGTAGCTCCTGGAGTTCTGAATCTGATCCATTCTTCAAGCTCTCTGTCATGCCATAAACTTTCATCAAATATTGCCTGCTTGAGTTCATCATCATCAGTAATATATTCATCTTCACTGCTGTCTGTGATTGACCCATCAGAAATTACTAGATACTTTCCTTTGGCTAGCTTTTTATCTCTCTCATCTTCACAATTACAGGCAAATGCTTCATCGTCATACATAGATGTGACAGAAAATTGGGTCTCGTTGTCCAAGCTCACAGCTTCTTCATCAACAAAATAAGGTGGTACTGAGGCATGTTCGCTGCTGTTAACTCCCACAAAGTCCATTAGAGATGACATTGATGCTTCAGTGACCCCCCCACACAGCAATGACTTTAAAGCTGTAACTCCATGGTTGAGAAGTGTTCGCCACCATCGCTTGCCCTGTCCAGTATGGTGGTCCAACATGCATGACATCTGATGAGGCTTTTCTAAGACCTGATTAGCATAGAGGTCAAAAATGATTAATGGAAAATTCAAATATATGTCTTGCTTTAGTGGAACCAAAAATGGCGCAACATCAGATTATAAAAAATGGATAAAACATTTGAAATGGGTAATTAGTCAGAAGTACAAATCAACAGAGTTATTCACATAAAAATGAGCATTAGTACGGTTACATCAAGGAACAATTCTAAATCACTGAATAGCTGAACGAACACTTCTTAGATCGATTAAAACTCAAAGAAAAAATGCCACCCTCATAACATCCCCTAAAACGTTTCTATTTCCTACATCATCTGAAAATCAATTAAGATGAAGCATGATAAGTAACAGATCCAATAAACTGAATCGTTTCTTTTTCAGTAAGTTCAGGAAAGGAACCATATGCAACTCATCTTTCATTCTAAATGCGCCGCAGCTCAATCGAACGTCAAGAAGAAATATGAGTTAAGAAAAATGTTACATAAGTTAGGCAAGCTGCGAGACCATAATCTACCTGATACATACTTACTTACTCAAGATCGATGTCGATGGTGTTGTTTGGAACTCCACCACATAGACGACAGTATATCAGGCCTTTTAGATCTTCGCACATCAAGCTCTAATGGTCCTGATACGAAGATTCATGAATATGAGTATAGGAAGAATTTAAAGAAAATCTTAGTCAAACTCCACCAAATATCCTAACCAAAAACGTAAAACATGTGACTGACATCATGGAATAAAACCGCTATGGTTCATAATGCTTTCGGAAACAGACAAACAAAATGATTATACATGACCATTAATTCACTACTTAATACTTTATTCCATCAACCGACTGTTGTAGAGTCTAACTACTACTTCACCAGGAATAGAATAAATGGCACACCAGCGAATATTTCATCTCAGGACTTGGAGACCCCATAAGAATAAAGCCACACAAACTAGTAAATTTAGACTTATTACTCACTGTGTTAGATATTCAATGAACTTATTCTTGAACACCTCAAGAATAGACGTTTCTCAAGGTGAATCGAAGAACTCATATATAAATGGTAAGACTTCAAAGTTTTAAATTCAAAACTTTAAGAAAACATAACCCTGCTAGCATAAACCAAATAAGCTTCTTGATTGTCCTAAATTTCGGAGGTTCAGTAAATGCATCGTCATTATCATTCTAAAAATGCGGAAACAATACAAATTAACAACAGGTGAAAACCAAAACATACTATATTCATATCAGTCATTGTTTCGCAAATGAAAGCAGCAAAAGTAAGGACCTTTTTCAGATACGCAACAAATTTTTTTTAAAACTTTAGCAAGATCTGAACAACATCTTTCACCTGAATATCTCAAAAAATAAGTAAGATGCCATTCTTGGATACGCAGAATACCCATCTTTAGAGTCCTCATGAGTGGCTAGTATTTGGCCATGGATTCGGATGCTTAAAACACCTTATATCTTTAAGAAGAAAGCAGCAGCCATAATGCTGCTCCAATGACCTGAAACAATGGAACCAGACGAGTCAATTAGCAGGAACTCACTTAAAAATAAAAATAGATTATCCATGCTTATGAAAGGCACATTAACACACTTCTCAACGAACAACCAACGCAGTCTTTCAAAGTACAAACTGTGTTTTTAATAGGTGATTAAAAATAAATCACACAGTTTTGTTCGAAACACACCCGTTTTCAACTTGCAAATTTTGGATGTTGGTTGCCTGATCTCATACTTTCCTCTAAACTCAATACCCCAAAGACCTCAACAGTAGATAAATTAAGCTCTGATACAATAGAATGATAGATATCAAACTGGGCAGAAAATCAGAAAATCCAATGAGTTGAAAAACAATCAAACATCAGGATTTATTAACAAGCATCTGCATAATAACGACAAGTCCAAACCCTAATTTTCTGCAGATCAAATTCTAGCCAACCCATCTCTTTCTTCCCTTCGTCGCCTGAGGTTCACCGATTGCTGCTGCTGCTGCAAGCTGATTCGACCAATGGAATTTGATTCCGGCACCCAGTTTGGAGTCGGGTATCGTTTTGACCCGTTAAGTGCCGGTCGGATAGCTCATATACGAAACGGATAGTCCGTATTCGTTTTGAATTTTACAAAAGATTGTAGGTGGTTCAATCCTTTAATTAATCAAAAGCAAAACTGATGTTTCATTTTTCGCAAAATTATCATGTCTCTCTAAATATCAACTCTTAAATTTTAATAATATCTTTTTTATAATTCCTAAATATTATTATTTTAAAAATCACATGTTTAACTCGTATAGTACAATAAATTATACCGAGTCAAATTAAAGTTTTTGATTTACTTTAAACTACTGTTTGGTGCATGATATCTCATTTGGTTACATTATCACTTAATCAGAAATGAAACATTGATCATAAAAAACATAGACGAAATTCTACTGTTACACTTCACTTCTTATAATAGTTTTATTATTACTAGTAATATCTTTATATTAATTATGCAAGGGTATCATTTGAGATTATCAAATTAAATAAGGGAATATTGATAATTGAATTGTGGCTTCAAAAGAAATCGCTAATTCCATCCCTTGCGCTTTAAATAAAGTAGAGATAGTTGTCTCGGTTAAATCATCTTAATCTACTGCGTTCTTGCTTCGAGTACAAAAATGTATCATACTTGAGCTCACGGATATAAGTTTCATTGCATGATGGTTTGAGAGGCCATACAATAAAAAATAATTTGCGGGCCTCGTTCTAGAGAACCTTGGAAGAGAATATTAGAGGCAGTCATAGATTTAGGGTATGGGGGAGTGGTCCTTAAAGGGTCGGAGCGTAGTGAACGTGCCGATTTGGGATCACCCTACTCTCTATGTGTAGGAAGGCAACCGCGTTGAGCATGGAAGATGACTTAACATTTTTCCTTCCAAAAGCTGAGATTAAACTGAACAATAAGGCTCGATGAATATGAGATATTGTCAAGTTTTACATTTCAATGATTTAATTTAGACGATGGTAGAATTTAATATATTTGAAAATTTCTTTTCTCATTTTTAGAGTGTATGAGTATTTTTCCAGCCATTTGCAAGATGCTGAAGATATGTTCACATACACTCTAACATTATATATATCTACACACCCCTTTTCGGGATGAAGTGCAGAGTTTGTAGTTTTGGCAGCTTATCAACTCCAAACATAATCTCTTCATCTCTGCACATCCACCCTTCATCCAGACCGGTGCATTATCCCCTTCCTAAGTCCTACAGGAAACAACACTGCCGTCATGAAACTTGCAATAAGGCCTATTTCCAGCTTCATTTTTCTTCTCGCCATTGTACTCAGTGCAGCTTCCATTGAAGGTAGAATGCCCAAGTCCAAAATGTCTTTGGTTTACTTCATTGCTTGTCATATGAACTGAATCACATATACCTGAATTTGTGCAGGCATCGAGGAGCAAGGAAAAAATCAAAATAGTCACTTTTATGTAAGTCCTTGAAATGAACTCAACTTTTGCTTAAACCCTTTTCGGTGTATCTTGAGTTAAACTTCTCATGTCATTGCAGTATAAATCAGTAAGGAGATTGATGATAGGCTCTACCATGCCAACATGCACTTATAATGAATGTAGAGGCTGCAAGTACAGGTGCATTGCTGAGCAGGTTCCGGTGGAGGGCAATGACCCAATCAACAGTTCTTATCACTACAGATGTGTGTGTCGCCATAGAAGTTCTTGAGCCTTAAGTCTCTGTAAAGGTTTAGAATTTAGGCTGGGGTTTGGATGAGGTTGTTGGATAAGAAATTCTTTTTAGCCACAGTTTACTAGCTGAGCAACTTGTGTTTTGTTGTTATATGAAACTTATGAGATCCAAGCCCCCAACAGTCATATGATGTCTTCTCAAAAACTCAGGCTCTTGACACGTGCTTCTCACTGTCCCAAGAGTTTGAAATCAGTCGCCCCTTTTAATCAACTCAATCACGTCCTGATAAACATGCTTGAAATTGTTATGCGTATCAAATGGTCGATAAACAGCTAAATTTAATTGACTACTAAAGATTACACAATTTTTGCAAGAAACCAGACATACCATGAGAGGAGTCTGGGGATGGAGGGGAAGTACATGACCCACTTCAGCACTTTTAGGAGTCTGGAGTTCTGACTTGTGTTTCTCTCTCGTGACAGAACATACATTGAGTTGTTAACTAGGACACTTCAGTGTCTGTAGAAATTTCCCCTTGTTTTGCCAGTGTACAGTAAACCAGCACTGGGAATAGGGGATGAACTGTATCCACAGATATAGACATGAGGTTATCAACACGTGGGGGACAGAGTGGGAAGATGTTGGAAAATATGTTACTAAGCAGGTGCTCAAAGCCCTGGTAACCTGCAGGTGTATGTAGATAAGGCTGTTTTACATTGAAGGACAGGCCTTGAACGAGTCCAAAGGTTATTCTCATAAACCCTCAGAAACTGGACAAACGAAAAATCTGAGTCTAAGCTTCAGTCTTCAAAAATCTGAGTCTAAACTTTGGTCCAAACAATATAAATCCACATGCGTAAACCTCTGTACATGAATAGTACGTACAAAGCTTACTAAACCAGGCGTAAAATTTAATATCGAGTGGTGCTACATGCACCGAGCCCCATAAAGAGTAAAATATCCTCGATTAAAACAAGTAACAACAATTAGGGACAATTTGGACGAATTGACTAAAAGTGCAAGAGAACCTAGACATTAGTGACAAATTTAAGGAATATTTTGATTTTTTGGATCTCAGTCCATTCGACAATTTCCTTTTGCTCAAACATGAATAAATTAGAAAATGAGTATTTGAAGAGTTACTGCATACAAGCACAAGCTCCGTGAAATACAATGATGTCGGGAAGAATAGGATTGAGGCCTGTAATTTATTAGATTGAGATGATGCGCGTCTTAATGGCGATTTTTGTTGTTTCTCATTGGCATTTAATGCTTACCGTTGAGGAGCATACGTGTAGTTAATTGACATGATTCACTTAATCAATAAAAGTGTCGGGCGCATGAATATTGGCTATATAGAGTAATGTTGCATACTTGCGGCTTAAGCATTGGTACAGTTGAAAAGCGGACGTACAAAAATCCAACATACCCATGCAGCTCATATGTAATGTACCCTCTTGCCTCACACTAACTAATGATTAATTAAAGTTAATTAAGAGAAGAGGGTGAGGGTGTCAAGGGGCTTGAAAGTAGTAGATTTTCTAGGAACCGTAGCAGGAGACGTATGTTGGGCAGCAGGTGTGGGGATGGAGTGGATGAACTTGCAGTTGGGACAAGTTGGAGATGCCTTAGAGACTATCACCAACATATGACAACTCATGCATGCCATAGCCTCCATATTATAACTGCTTTCATTCTTCAGCTCCTTGTAATTTGCTACACTTGCAGATGATGTTGAGCGATCATGATCAGTGGTGTGTGGCACTGCTTGAGCTATTGTTTGTTCTGCTTTTTTCATCGAACCAATTTCGTTTGTTACTACTGAAGTTGTCTTACGCTTGTTTGATACTTGTGATGAAATGGTAAGTTCTAAGTCTAGCTTTGGGATGTTGTATTGATGGTGATACTGAGCTTTAGCCGTTGGGCGATCCCAACTCTTGTTCAGCGTCTTTCTGTTCAAGAAGTACATCTTCCCAGACTGCAATATGTAAAAACATCAAGCATAGAACATGAGATGATCGAGGCCCTTCTGATTACATTGATACAGAGAATAAAACAGAAGTGAGAAACAGCGAGATATGCTTACTTTGAGATCAAGACATTGTTCCCAATCCAAGGGCAGGCGCTCACTGCGGTGTTGCAGATCAATAATATTACAATGAGCTTCCTGGAATGACTTGTTTTCCAAAAAGCTATCAGAAATGGCTTTCCTCTTCCGGGATGAGCTTGTATCTGATGAATCAGATGAACTGCACTCTGGAATGAGCCTGCTCCAACTGGGAGCCAAAGATAGCTTTGGTTCCATCGAGAATCTCTACCACCTAAAACACTTAGAATGTGAAACCTTGAGGAGTCTGAGAAATTAAATGGAACAACAAGAGAAGCAGACTAAGTATAAATGTAGGGAGTTTTTAAATATGTAGTAGCACCAGTAGAAGAGGAGTATTTATGAGATGGGTTTACATATCCAACTCTCCACCCATTAAAAGCAGGCAGGCCAAATCATTAAAGTCGACAACTTGAGATCCCTTTAATGCCTTCATTTCTAACAAACTCTGCTCTCAACCGATTATCACTGATGGGGGCAGGACAGGGGTTCTGCGGGATATGATAGAAGGGAATAATTTAATTGGCTTGAGAATGGGGTTGTCCATTCCTTAACCAATTTTTTTTTTAAAAAAAAACTGATTATCACTAAAAACACATGTTGGTTTCAATTAATGCAACTACCTTTTTTTTAATAATGCAACTACCTTCAGATACAAGTTAGCCTCTTAATTTAAATAATAAATCTATATCTGCTGCTTAGATTTTAATCCAAGTTTGATGCACAATCCTCATTTAATAGCCCTCCAACATTCATGCCGAGATTGACGAAACACTTGCGTGTTGACTATTAAAATTCAACACTGCATTTCAAAGAATTTTTTCTGATTAGAAACTAGCTGGTATATGTTTTGAGAGGTTTGTTTATGTGTATTCATCCTTTTTGATGGATTCGTGAACCCTAGTTTGCATTCGTTGATTGTATTTCATAAATGACTGAGATTGCAGCATGTCATTGCACATGTCATGTGCAAAACATGTGCAACTCACATTTGTACAATCTCATCATAAAATACAATTCATAAATGTAAAGTGAGGTTCATGACTCCCCAAAATGGATCTACATGAGTAAACGTCTATGTTTGACAATAAAAAACAATGAGATCTTGAATTCGGATAGTTCAAACATGTACGTTCCACAATCTTGTTGAACATGGTGTCTCAATTAAACTGGTTGACATCGAATACCCCGTGTTGAATATTATTCTTTGTATTATTGCCGTCATAATGAGGATACATCAATCAACAAGGAAGGAATGAAAGACCAAGGACTCGCTTAATAAATAATTTTATGATTGGATATTTGCCTCTTTGTGTAAGGTTCTAGGAAGACATACATCTTTTAGTATGACGGAATGACATGATCTCAGTCGTTGATTTTTATCAATCCAACGGTTGATACTGGTAACCGTCAATCACCAACCGCCCGTGTTTTATGCAAATCCAACCGCCCAATTAATTAAAAATCAACTTATATCTCAACCATCAAATTAATCAAATCAACAGTCAAGATTACGTCTTTATGTATCACAAAATTTACATGTCTCTCTAGAACCCAACTCTTGCCTCTTTCACACACTTTATGTAGTATGTTTTAAATACATATTTGAAATAGCAAATTAATTAGAAGCTAACTTTATTTATACTATGGGTGAAACTAAATAACTGATACATGTCTATTTGGGTTGTGACATTGTAGGGTATGTCGGGAAAATATGTTTTTGTTAGAATTCCCTGAGGAAGCAACAGGGAGGGTTTAACAGCAGTATAGTCTAACAGCTAACTGATGGCACAGGAAATGAATGCATGCATAACTATTGCATGCACTAGATTTAGTAGAAGAAGAATAAATGTAGATTTTAAGTTGTTTACCAATACCAACAACTAACAATAAATTGATTAATTGAAATGCCATCTTCATATAAACTTGGTTGTTGAATCCATGAATCCTTCAATAAATGCTTCAATTTCAACAATTTTAGGGATTGTCCCCACTTCAAGTTATAACTTATAATCATACTAATGTTGATTAAGGGATTGTATCGTGTAGATTCATCTCTTTTGTGAATTCGTAACCCCTTTTATATTTGTTGAATGCATTGCACTTTATAACTCATAATCATACTAATGTTGATTAAGAGATTGTATTATGCAGCCACTAATGTGTTCTAATTGATGCATGGATGGCTAAAGTGCAAGGGGTGTAATTGACGGTATTTTTGAAGCTGCAATTCACGTCTCGATTATACTCCGAAATATTTTATTAATTACTACAAATATCATGAATTATACTACTTTTTAAAATGTAAATTTCAATTTATGCACATATATTATGTGCACCAATTACTAGGGTAAATAAATGACATGGTGAAAATTACTAAATCAATCATTATAGAGAAACTTGTAAATTTTTACTTGTGAATAGCATATCTAGCTCGTTCTAAATTAAGAATGATTCTAATTTCCCTCGTTACTAAATTTGAATGGTTCGGATTCATTTCCACAATGACAAGATTATACCAATTTTATTATTATTTCTCCTAAAAAATCTTATAATAATTTTTGCATGCAACTTAGAGACAGTTGTGATCAATAATATTAATATCTAAAAAATTGAGGAAATAATCATTTGTAAGATATGGGTACGATCTAACAGGACAATCAGATGTTTGTGGGGCCGAAGGACATGATCTCAATCGTGGATAAGATTAAAAGTAAAAAAGCCTCCAAATCCAACCGCCTGTATTTTTCGCAAATCCAACCGCCAACTTTAATAAAAACTAATTTAAATTTCAATTAATCCAATCAACGATTGAGATTTCATCATTCCGTCTCACAAATACTTAATGTCCGCCATATTAATTAATTAATAAATTATCAGATTAATTAAAATAAACGATCGTGATTAACTTTTACAAAAAAATCGTCCGTCTGATTCTATACCATAGAGTTCGGATCTTGAGATACGTTTAAGTTTTGTAAGACATAAATACATCATCTAAATCATTGGTTTTGATTGATCTGACGGTTGAGATTAAATTAATTTTGAATTAAAATAGGTGATTGAATTAGCAACATACACAGGCGGTTGAGAATATCAACGGTTGAATGAATAAAAATCAACGATTGAAATGATGTTTATTTGTCTCATGAAAATTTATTTTTTCTTCTAGAACTTAATCCATATTATTAGCAAAAAATAATACTAAATACAAAGTTAAATTAATTGAAGAAAATAGTAAATAAAAAATAGAGAGTTGAGGGGTGAGCGTTGAAGTTTGGCTGGCTGGCAATCTTTTCCCTCCTCAAACTTTTCTTCCAGATTCTCTCTCAACGAAACATCGTCGCCAGCAGGTCCTTCATCAATTTCTCCAATGTTCGTAATTTCTTTATCGCATTATGGATCCGCGATTATTGTGCTTCTTCAAGCTCCTTTGAATTTTCAATTTCAATTTCTATTGTGAACTATTTGTTTTTCGCTGATCCAATCTAGCGTTTGGAATCATTCAAATGTTAAAACTGAAGTGATTTATGATTCCATCTTGTTGATTGATTGATTGATTGATTGATTGATTGATTGATTGATTGATTGATTGCTGATCCGGTTTGGGGTTTGATGGTGTATTCAATGTTTCATTTTGGTGCCTTTTTTAAATTGAAAATGTGCTTGTTATTTTTGTGCCACAGATTCTTTAGTCTGAAATTGTTAATAGAATGTAAGCATACACAGGATGTATCTGTATTTTAAAAATGATTCATTTTGTGAAACGCTTCATTTAGCGTCTTCCAGCTTTGTAAGTAAGCAATTTATGTAAATGTTTTATCATTTTTTGACATGGTAGTTAGTTTACTGAAATCACGCATCGATTGTCATTGGAGTTTAAGAACTCATATGTCTACAAAACTCAATTGTGTGTTTTCTTATCCTCCAGGATTTGGTGACTGCATTTCAGCACAATTTTGATTTGAAGGTGAGAGTGCTGTGTTTGATTTGGGTGTTGATCGGAATGAAGAAGACCTTGGGTCAAACTGTCAGGGACCTGTAAGTCATGCTAAACGTTTCAACAATATTTATTTGGCCAGCCATGGCATATTCTAGCTGTCCATTGTTTATAAAGCAGTACTTTTTGGGTGACTGAAGTATCTTAAATGTGCGAATGTTATGTTTAATTTATTATCACAATTTCATTTATCTTAAGTTCCGAGTATCACAAAGCATACAATGCTTGCATTTTTATTAATTCATTGTAACTTTCTATTGATTTTCAGTAAAAGAGGGGTCAATAAGAAAGTACTCAAAGTCAATGGACTAGAGAGAAAGGTAGTTCCGTTTGCATCATTGTTTTTTTCATTAAGATGCGACTTTTATGAAGTGGTCATGTTATTGGAGTGCTTCTTACTGTAACCAGTCAACAATTTGTAGTACCTTTTCCTAAAGTTTGTGCTATAATGAAATGTGAAGGCTTCACAGATAATGGACAATTCTTGTAAATTGTGAAGTTGTGAACGACGTTGCCTCTTAGGGATTTATGTGTTTCAATGATACTGTTCTTCAGAATTTTAGATTAATGTGATATATCTACACGGTGTCTGTCGAGTAAATATTGCTAGTTGTTTTGTCATACCACACTGGACGACCTTTTGTCTACACTGACATATCCATCTGATAGTATTCATGTTTTTTCGTATTGTTGATAGGTCCTAGATTCCACTAGCAATGAGTCTGGGGGTCCCAATGGCTCTCATCTTGCTGAAATTGCTCAAGCTTCAAAAAATCAGTAAGCTCCAGCACCGTTTACATATATGCTTTATTTTTCCATAGTTTTATAGATTCTAATAGTTCCAAAATGTCTTTCAGAGCTGAATTCCAAATGATTATGGGGGTGCTCTGGAAAAGACTTAGTGATACTGGAAAGAACTGGCGACATGTGTACAAGGTTGGCTTATCTTCCATATCCAGCATTATGTTGTTGAGACTGTCTTTCTTATCTTGACTACTACAGATATTTAGTGTTTGCAGTATTTTTTCTTTAACAACCCATATGATGAATGGTGAAGTAATACTCTACTGTGGATTGGAGTGCTAGCACAGTCTCGAATCATTATGTTGGTAAAAACTGACAATTCTCTGTTGATGGTTTGCAGGCACTGATTGTATTGGAATATCTTGTAGCCAATGGGTCAGAACGCGTGATAGATGAGATTAAAGAACATGCTCACCAAATATCGGTTATTTTCTTTCTTGTTGTAGCTTTGCCAACTATTTTTCCAAGAAGCTCAAAATTTGATTGCCTCCATTTTTGTCATATATCAGATTCTTTCAGAATTCCAATATGTTGATTCTAGTGGGAGAGATCAAGGTAGCAATGTTAGAAGGAAATCCCAGACTCTTGTATTTCTTGTGACTGACAAAGAAAGGGTGCAAGAGGCCAGGCAAAAAGCTTCTGCTAATAGGGACAAGTGAGTTGTTCCTCCCTCTGATTAACTTTTTGTATATAGAATGCCTTCATCATCAGAATTCTACAGTTCTATCAGTTTACTACCACTCTTCTATATCGATGTTCCATTCTCTTACTGTCAACTTGGTGTTCATAATAATGTGTTGGGGACGTTTCCAATTACTGGCAGTTCATAAACATCATGGTAAACAAAGGCATAAATAGACAGATGTTTATAAACTACGTTGTCAAGTATTTTTCTAGTAAAGGTTGATTCACAAATCCTCATTTAATTTAGGTTTGCCAAGCCTGGTGGGTATTCTAGCCCTGGCGAATATGGTGACAGATATAATGAAGAAAATCAAACTGGGTATGGAAAAGATGATCGTTATAGTAGGTATGGGGACTCTACCAGTCGTGATGGTGATCGCAGCGATAGAGAGTCGGAAGCTCGATATAGTCGAGATGGTTCAGTGGATGATGAGCATCAGGGAAAAGAAAGAAATAGAAGTTCTGACAGAGATATAAGTCACGCTGATGATGACGGTTACTCCTCATCTCGGTATATCTATTCATTAAAACCTATGACTCAAATATATATTCCATTCAATTCCCAGGTGCTGGGTCTTAATGATTACTGTGAGCTAGTTAGCAGTCTTTGCGAACCCTACTGCTAAATGTTGCATCAATCTGTCTCAGTAGTATAGGTCAACTTCTCTTACAACGAAACCAAGTAAAATTCTCAGCTGTAACATATAGATATCTTTTCTTATGTGCACGTATCGTCAGGAATCTTGGTTCGATGGTTCCTGGTTCTGTTTTAATCCGTTCTTTAATATTACCTTCTACAGGGGAAGTGGTGTCAGAACTGAAGATTATTCACAAGATGGAAGGTAATATCCAAGTTGGCCCACTTCTCTAATAGTGGAAATTAGAATACTGATATAGCCTTAGCACTTTTCTCTATGTTTGGTGCTTAAGTGTTTATGTATAATGATGACAGGAATGATAACCGAAGATTTCATGAAAAGAATCCTGGCGATCCCCCCAGTTATGAGGAAGTGAGCGAAGGTCGAACTTCTGTTCATAGTGAAAGGTAATTTGTTTTATGTACGGCTTCAAGTTTAATATTTTCAATCATTTTCATTTATATTCTGTTTCTTCGCCTGATTTAGGAGTGGAGATGCTCCAGTGACAGTTCCTAGACGCGCATCCCCACCTGCTGCCAGCAGCACAACTCATTCCGACACTAAAAATGGGACTTTGGAATCTCCTGTTACTAATGATCAAGACAATTCTGAAGAATTCGATCCACGTGGCTCAGCACCAGGTAGATAAATTAACAAGTCAGGGTCAGTGTTCACAAGGATATGGTATTTTATGTACGCTTATACTCTTTGGCAAGAAACTATGCGTGCTCACTAACCACATGCGGAACTTTTCTACCTCCTCTAGCGGGATTGTAAAAACCAATGCAGTAATTCTAAGAAACTTATTACTCCGTATTAATTATTTGTATGCTTGTTTAGCAGCTCCAGCTGTAATTTCAACTGGTGCTGAAGTGGACCTTCTTGGATCAGAGTCTTTCTTTCCTGATAATGCTGCACATATGCCAACATCTGCGACAGCTTCTGGAGTTGGTGCTCTGTTGGACTCTGGATCTGGAGCCAACTTTTCAGCTACATTTTCCGGAGTCGATCAGGTAAATTATCATGGTCGTTAAAATGACAATATCTGGTGCTGGGCACGACTATATTCAATATTTGTTAAGTGACTAAGACATCCTCAAGCCAGCGGGTAATCACCATGTCAACTTATATACGTTGCCATGTTGGTAGTTATTTGCATTCAGAGAGTTTCATCATCTTAAGCATTTGAATGTGACTGAAACTGTCCTTTTAAAGTCATGACTCTCTCAATGCAGCCTTTTGAAGATCCCTTCGGTGACACACCTTTTAAAGCCACTCCTTCCACAGATAACGGCCCAACTCAAGCTCAGAACCCACCTGCCTCTCAGTCAACCATGAATCAAGGTTTGGAATTGGTTCCAGCACAATCCTTTGCTCCTCAGACAGATGCACTATCCACATTTGACTATGGAACTCCATTTGGCGATGTCTCGTATACACAATCAGCCTCGCCTCATGATCAGTTTTCTGCAGCTAACACACAAATGGTACCCTCAGGATTTCATGACCAGGAAACAGATATTCTTGCTGGAATTCTCCCGCCTTCTGGTTTTGCAGCCTCTCCTTCTGCAGCTTCCATGGAGACTTCTCAGGCTTCGCCAGTTCAATCCTTTCCATTAAATGATGCATTTGGTGGTTACCATCAACAAGCAGGAGCCATGCCTTCAATGACCGCGCATATGACCGATCAGCCCCCAAGTAGCCAGAATGCGACTATGAACAATGATTTTTTCACGCATCAAGGATTTACTGCCTCATCACAGCCTTTCTTGGATTCACAGTTGGCCGCTCATTCACATAATCAACCTAATGGTGTGGACTTTTTTCAACAATTAGGATCCTCAGTGCCAACTTCCATGCCTCCTAATGGTCATACAGAACAAGATTCTCATAAATATGGAGGTTCTCCCCAACAGACAGGATCTAATATGCAAGCAACTTCGTCTATGGCCCCAGGATCGCCTTTTGGAGGAAACACGCAGCATAATGCTAATAGTGCCTTCTCTCAACAGCAAACATTTCCCCTTAGTACGTCACCTGTAGCTTCTCAGGGTCAAAATGAACCAGATTCACTGAACTACAATGAAGGTTTCTTTCATCAATCTGCACCAAAAGTTCCACTGCCGTCAAACGTGGCTCCGCATCCAAATGCTCACCGATAGTGTAGGCTTCATTCAACAGAACAATGTGCAACAGGTTGGCCCTCAAGTTCAAAATGGTCAGAGTCCACCGAGCTCAAGTGATGCTTTTTTTCATCAACAATATGCATCTGCAGCCTCAAGGGTTACCCATATGGCTACTGGTTTTTCACATTCATCTACTGGACAGCAGACTGGTAGTGGTTTTCTTCAACTTGAAGGTCCTTCGCAAAGGAACCCAAACCTTAATACTCAACAACCAGGTTTTCCACAGATAACTCCTCAGGGTCAAAAGGAACAAAGTCATCACCTGCAGCCTGAATCTGTACCCTTGGGGACTTCTCACATGGGCCCTGGATTTTCTTATGCACCAAATTCACCACAGAATACGAGCGGGTTTTCTCAACAACCAGCTTCTTCATTTGGAAACTCGCCTGGCAATCCGCAGCAACAAAATTCCATGCTCATGGCTTCTGATATTAATGGACAGAATCCACAACATTATAATGGTGGCTTTCCTCGTCAACATCCTACATCAACAGCCTATGGAGCTCCCCTCATGGCTCCTGCGTCTTCATATCCATCACATACTCAGCAAAATAATGGTGGGTTCTTTCAACAGCAAGGCTTCTCAGTTGGAAATCCATCCGTCAATCCTCTAGGTCACACTGCATTGACTTCTCAGAATTACAATGGTGGGTTTCCTCACCAGACGCAGGAATCTCACGTTGTTCAGGGACAATCTCCAATTGGGCAGTACAATGGTGGGAACTTTCTTCCATCATCAGGTTCATCCCAGTTTTCTCCTCATAATGTTGGAACTGGAACTGAAATTGCACCAAATCAGCAAAGCAATGGGCATAGAGGCATTGTTTCACAAGGAATGACAAGTAACCAATTTTCCACAGCCCAACCTTCCGTCTCCACCTCAGCTGGACCTCTTGCTCTTGTTCCCCAACCATCAAAGGACAAGTTTGAGACCAAGTCTACAGTGTGGGCAGATACACTGAGCAGAGGTTTAGTCGATTTAAACATATCTGGATGTAAGTGCTTCTTTTTCTTTTCTAGTCCATTTCATTCGAGCAGATACTGGTGAGGCAAGTCTAACGTGTGTTCCTAACGTGCAGCAAAAACGAATCCACTGTCTGATATTGGCATTGACTTTGATGCCATAAACAGAAAAGAAAAGAGGATGGAAAAGCCTGCTGCGAACCCGGTAGTATCTACAGTGACCATGGGAAAAGCTATGGGATCCGGCTCTGGCATTGGTCGATCTGGTGCTAGTGCTCTGAGGCCTTCGACAAGTTCCATGATGAATCCAGGTACTGGCCCTGGGTTTAGGCCAGTATCAGGCATGGATGGCTATGGAGGCATAACTCAACAACCAATGAGTGGATTTGGAGGAATGAGTCAGCCACCTGTGGGTGGATTTGGAGGCATGAATCAGCCACAAATGGGGGGATTTGGAGGAATGAGTCAGCAACCCATGGGTTTTGGTCCTGGCATTGGCATGCGGCCGGGTTTGGGCATTGGACAAGGAAGTGTGATGCAACAGCCAAATGGCATGCCTCCAGGACCACCCTTTAATGGTGGATATAACCCTATGATGGGTGGCGGTGGATATACTTCACAGCAACCTTATGGCGGAGGCTATCAGTAAGCTGGAGGTACTCCAAATTTGTTTTAAACTTATTGCTAGACAGTACAGAATATGCTGAAATATCAGACTCACATTCATACTCAAGACCTAAATCGATGCTGACCCAGTACTGATATTCTGCATTGCCCGGTGCAACTGTGATGAAGATTTTGTCACTGCTTTCTACTGTAAAGTTCCGCATTCATGATCATTTTACAAGTTTCTGATACAGGTTTAGGTTGCAAATGAGAAAATTGACTCATTTTACAAATTCATTCTTTTTGCTTGTAATCTTGTATACATAAATTCACACATCTTCATTGATTTATCTCAAGATTTAATTTTCAGATCTCTAATTTCATTGTTCAGTCCATTTGAATGATGTATGCTTTTTTTTGTATGATCAAACATGTACATATTGTGATCAAGATTTAATGTTGTAACAGAAATTTGCAGCGATCAAAATTACTTAATTTTGTTAAAAAACTTCATCTAAAATTAGGTAGTATTATATTTGCTGCGCTGCACACTTTTGCACATTTCAAATGCACAATATCAAATAAAAAAGCACAATAAACAATATGATTCGGATACAATCTAATCAAAAATCACGGCTGATTATTGAAGTACTAATACTATCCGAGTACATCGGTATTCAGATCTGAAACGCAGCGTTTCAGCAAACGGACGTCCCCCTAAAGCGACCTTCAGTCTCAAGCCCTAACCCTAACTCCGTCCAAATCCCCGCGATCGACCACGTTTGGATTCTTCCGGAGTTCTCCCGTCACGTCTCCTGTAAGAACTTCGCTCTAATAGAAGTAATCTTTACTTGACTTTCCCTTCAATTTCTGCAGTTTTTTTAATGTATTGTTGATGCTTTGATACTAACATTCCTTGTTTTCTTGTTCGCAGGACCTGAAGATGAAAGTCAAGATTTTGCGTATCCAATTTATGCTTTTTTACTACTCTGAATTGCTTAGACACTTGAATTCAGTATTTGATTTTAGATGTTGCGTTGCATTTTTGCCTATTTGGTTTTCTTTAATGGATACCCACGCCCTTGGGTGTTAATGGCAATGTTTTAAAGAGTAAGTTGTGTCTGCATTGGTGCATTGTATTGTATTTGAATATTTTATTATTCATCCTCTTGTGATGTCTCAGAAACTTATAGGGCGTTTAATTGTTGGTTTTACTCCGATAGATGGCATGCAGTTGCTTCGTGGACATGGGACGCGCAGGATGAGACATGTGGTATATGCAGAATGGCGTTTGATGGCTGTTGTCCTGACTGCAAGCTCCCTGGGGATGATTGCCCTCTGAGTAAGCATTATATTTTTTGAATAAGCTTATGGCCGTTATTTTGCTGATTATGTCCTGTCCTTTTAGGCCACTATCACGGAGTGGAATGTCATAGATAGATTATAAATATATGCTGAATGAATCATATCATGTTCTAGGCATTTATAAATTTATTACATGTATCGAAAGGGGTAGAAGTACACCATCTCTTATATTTTGAGTTCTTCTAAGAGACTGTTTAGTTTGTGGTTACTGGTTAGTAACCGTCTCTAATCTGAATTTAGAAAATGATACCTATACCCTGGCGAATTTATGTGGAATTTACGAATTAATGTTGGGCCTGTTCCTGCTTGTTAATGTTGTCAAGGTTGCTGTATCCACCATTCGCATGTTGTTAGGAAGATCATAAAGGAGTTTATAGTCATGGTCAATTCCATAAATCATCTCAATTTTGTTTGTTGGTCATGAAATGCATTGCTGGACGTCACGAGTAGTGGAAGTTTAAGTTTCCTGACAGGCTGACATCTGTTCATATCTCGTTAATACTCTCAATTCTCTGAATTTATAGGACGACCTTGCACAAGTATGTTAACTAGCTGTGGCTTTGTGTAGACATTGAATGCTACAGACTCACATCTTGTATTTCATTTGCTCATTCCCCCCTCATTATACATATTATGCTTATCCAACGAACAGACTAGTCTTTTCATACTGATCTGGCCGTTAAGTTGTTATTCTGCTTGTTTCTTAATCAGCTACTTAGCTTATTAAAAGATTTTTGCCCCTTCACTCTGAATGGCTTATGCAACTTTTTGTACTTTGATTGTTAACTCATTTGATCTGGTGTTCACAGTTTGGGGAGCCTGCAACCATGCATTCCATCTGCATTGCATCTTAAAGTGGGTCAACTCACAAACTTCTCAAGCTCACTGCCCTATGTGTAGAAGGGAATGGCAATTCAAGGAGTAACCAAGACTCAACAAAACACATGTACCTATTGTCAGTCTATCTATCTTGTATTACATTTCTCTAAAACTAAAGAGATCATTGTCTGTCAGCTACAATATCCATCCATTTATCTGAATATCATCTCAGACTATGTTGCTGTTAGAGTTGCAATTTTTAAACTTTCTTTATTCGAACTTCACTTCTCTAAAAAGAAAATGAAAATCGAACCGTTTAATAAACCGATGAAAAATAAGAAAATAAAAAGAAGAGGCTGACAGAAAACCCTACATATAAATATGAGGCGAGTTTATATTCGAAAGAGCTTCTGCTGTTGCGGTTTTGGTGTCCGAAACACACACACACAACACTCTAAGTCTGACAGCATCAACTGCAGCAACTCAGTCTCAATGGCTGCCTCCACCTCCACTTCCAACCAGCTCCTCCACCCATCCCCCAACTCTGAAAAAGACAACCACCGCCACCCAATTCCAACACCAACATCACACCAAGCCACAGATGACCAAACCCACCTCACTCCTCCGCCACAAGACGTGTATCTAGCCAAATCAACACACCTTACTAGAAAAGAAGTGATAAGGCGCAGACTGCATCGACTTAGACAATTGTCGAAATGCTACCGTGCCCATTACTGGTCGCTTATGGAGGAGTTGAGGGTCAGGTACAGAGAGTATTGTTGGAAGTTTGGGAACAGTCCATTTGAGGAGACGAGGGTGAAGAGGGAGGAGGTGGTTGTTGAAAGTCAGGTGGGGATTGAAGGGAGTGGTGAGAATGACGAAGGGAATTCTGATTATAATAATAAGTTTGGGGAATTTGGAGTTGTGGCGGGGTGTGGTGGTGGAGCGGATGGGAGTTTTAAGGAGTGTGCGTATGCTGGGTGTAGGAGTAAGGCTATGGCGCTTACGAGTTTTTGTCATTTGCATATCTTGTCTGATCCCAACCAGAAGCTGTACAAGGCTTGTACCCATGTCATCAAGAGGTAAGTTTCCTCTTTTTTGTATGATCTTTTGATGCATTGTTGATTAAAGTTCTAGAGGCGGACATTTTGATTTTGAGATTTGGGTCATTGTGCAACATGGATTTGCCAATTTTGAGGTTTAATTATGTGGTTTGCTTAAATGAATAAATGATTGTGGGATTCCTGTCCGGATGTGTGGTGTACTGGTGTATGAATTTTCAGTGAGCTTGGTGTGCCATGCTGTCTATTGTTTCTGCCACAGTGTGAACTAGGGTTTCGTGGGAGATGCGCTTATTGTAATTGGTCTGAAGGAAATCTTGCTAATGCGAGTTTGCATCTGAACATGTACCATTTGGTTGATAAATTTGTTCCTTAAATCAGATGTTTTTTCTCCGTCCATTAGAGAACTCGGATTCTGCAAAAGTAGTATTTTTTATAATGATAATTATGTCTTTGTGGATCCTTAACGTTCGTTTCCGTAATTCATACACAACTTATCTCCTGAATAGGATTTAGTCGTTGACCGTTTTGTTTAATCTTGAAAATACAGTGCACAAGCAGGACCAATAATCTGCGGAAAGCCTATACTGAGGTCCACTACTCCATCTGTCTGCCAAGGACACCTTCAAAAGACTCACCAACAGATTTCAAGGGCCTTGAAAAAGGCTGGGCTTAATGTTAACACATCAAACAAGGTAGCTCCAAAGCTTCATCTCATACTTGCAGAATGCACTCGCCAAATTCAGAATAAAAGAAGGCTAGCACCCTTGCCAAAGGTTAAAGTTGAAGACTTGCTCGAGGATCAGAAGCCAGTGATTGTTACCTAATGACACCTGATAATCATTTGGAAGATAAGGACAAATGCTTCCAATTGCCTCTAAATCCCTTCAGAATATGGTTGTTTGACTTCGATTTTCTTAAGGTACTTTAACGACTCGGTAGACAAGCCAATCTTCAAAAAGCTTTGAAATGTTTGCGTATCTTCCAAGTTCATTTGCTATATTTTTATCATTTCTAAGTGTCTTTTTTATCAGACTTCAGTGCTCGATTTGATATGTTAGAATCTTTTTCAATATTCCTCTCATCAGCTGAATGTTGTTCATTTTCATTACAGGGTCTTGCATTTTGTTCGGGAGCATGCATGATTACCTATGGAGAAAGGACTTATTCTGTATGTTTGCTCCAGGATCTGATATTGTCCACTTTTTCTTTGTCGGACGTTTTAGTTTGTAAATTTACTTCAGAGTCTCCAACAGACCAACCTAATGTTGTATTACATTTTCAGTTTACGTAAGGATTCCTAATGACAAAATCGCCGTATGTTTTAGTTTTGATCCATAAATCTTTCTGCAGAATTTTGTCAGTGCACAATAACCTGAAGCAGATATGTCTGAATGCCTTTTGCATACTTTTCACTATATTCATCTACATAGAAATCAAGGACAGTTCTATAAATTCTTGAGTTTTTATATGAATCAAATGTTAGTATAAATCTCTAACATGATCATCACTGAGCTGCAATGAGGATGGTAATGAGGGTAGGCTCAGTTCGTCCGGGCAGGTCGAAAAACATTCTCAAATGTCAAAGAATAGAATCTATCATCCAAAAACACAGCAGATTATTGACTTTACCAATGATCCCTTCCATCATTGGCCATTGCTGCTTTCTTATTAGATAAGATGCTGAAAAATAGTCTTCTGCATGGGTTTACAATTAGGGTCCATGCAATGTGAATATATGCTATTTGACACTGGCAAGTGACTCCATATTCTTGTTCTACTAAACACTTAAACATTATAAGTAGACTCGTCGAAATCATATTGAAACATTGAGGAGAAAGGCTTCTAAGAACGATGAAGAATTTTTTTAGGAGAGGAGGTTTTGTTTGATGCCAAGAATGACTTGCCTTGGCCAGTCTCAGAGCTTAACACTTTGTGAGTTGATTAAGCTTTGTGGTTGTCAGAGGCAAGCATTTTTGGTATTTGACAACCTCATTCTTTGTTCAGAAAAGCAGCAACTTTGCAAATTATATTTTTTCGCCATTATTATGTTGATCTTAAAATATACGAAATAGCTCGAGCCACATTGATGAAAAGCAGCAAAGTACAACAGAAGGAAGGCTTTTGATGGAGTTAGAGGAAGAAAGGCTGAAGCAGATTAGTGTTTACAATGAAGATATGCCCACTTTATTCAAAAATGTTCAAGTATGGATCAAGTTACTAACACTGCTTTCTTCTGCTTTTATCATCAAAATGTACTTACGAGTTCTGCAGGTTTACATGGAAGTTTTTCTCAGAAAGATTCAGATCTTACTTTCTTGAAGATCATTACAGGAAGTTCCAACCTGAACTTAAAATATTTCCGCCTTTTTTATAAAACAGAAATTTAGTACGAAAACTTTCGCTGATACCAGAAGTATTTTTCATACACTGAAGGTTACTCAAAATAATTCTACGCGTTTGATCTGTTCATGATGAAAATAAATGAATGCAAGCTGTTGCATATAAACTAAAAATTATTGGCACATTTTTCTTCAGCACTAGTATCATAATTTGGAGCTTCAGAATACAGTAAAGCACTAAGAAAATGCTAATATCTGATGTGCAGTATTATGCTCGGGTAGTGAGGTTACTCGAGAATATGGTTCGATAAAAGGCTGCATGTGATCATATTCTTTCCAGATCGCATTTTTGTATTTATATATATTCTCAGCTGAGCTGCAGCCTTTGGATTTTGCTTATGGGAAAAGCTGTGGTCTCATTGACTGATATATAAGATGAAGGGGCAATTTTTTTTAGCTTTCATGGAACTTATCCTTCCTGATCGGTCTTCCTTTGAAACTATTCCAGCTGCATTTTCTTTATGCACAAGAACTTATCAAATCTCGTTAAACAGAAAAATTGATATGAATATGTTCTTAAAATTTGATTTGAAGTATCCAAGTATCTGAAAGATTTTGCGTTGACAATGATCATGAAGAATAATCTCTCATCACATATGCATAATGAGGAAAATGAACAATATCTTCATGATATGCCTCCAAGACTAAATCACAGTAGACCGGTTTATAAGTAGGAAATCTCATAACATTCTGTAGTCAAGAATTACTGACTTCCAAAGAAACATATCCTTACTTATGTGGGAGAATGTAGTTATTTCCACTGCTATGGACCTTCCTTAAAGGCTTAAAGTGAACCTTTCAATCAATGGATGCTTTCTGAAGTACTTTCTACCTCGGATGTGAGGCAGTCTATTCTTAATCCAAAAATATCTACGTCTTAATCTGCATATGTTCTCATGACATTTGCAAATAAATCGCAAATATGTGACCATTCTAAGCAATCATAGCAAGAAGTGGGACATTTTCAATACTTCCTCATCGAAAAAGTCACAATGACTTAAATTTTGCTTCCCATTTAATTCCCTTCCTAGTCATACTGTAGTTAGCAGCAACGTTTCGTGCTCTCATTTTTCGTTCTTTTATCCTCAATGAAATTCTCGTATTAATGTTTTATAGAGGATTACCATTACACAATCAGCAATAACGTCTCAGCTACGCAAAAACTAAAAAAAGATATATACTTACACACAGTGTAACTTAACAAAAACCAGCTGTGAACGTACTTGTAAGTAATCTGAAGTCTGAACACGCAGCCTTTGCTTATTTCAACGTTTTAAACGTTTAGACAGGTAGATAACTTGCCCCACCTGCTAATCTGAATGCTAACGACATGTCGTGGACACCTAAGAGATTCACGAAGATAATTTCATCATTCACTTAAATGCTGTTGAGATTTGACTTATATAAATAATGAGAATGCAAATAGAAATCTTACAGCATGAGCTTATGTGTTCCTGTTTTATTTATCAGTTGAATGTTATATTAATGATTTGGTACATGTCAGTAGACTCAGTACTAGACATTAAGATTTCAGAAACATAAAGATAACAACAAAGTAACATCAAACGCCGTGAAAAGGAAACTTATATAAAAGTTCCTAGGAGTTCAGGAATTTTCATTAATAACCATTTAATGCGGACTTATGTGATCTTAAATTTGGGAAAACGTAGTCCAGAAAACAATAATTTGTAGTTTAAACTGAAGATGATGAATAGGTTACCTGAAAGTGTAGATTTTGTTGAGAAACCAAATGTATACAGCAGTGACAGCATTATCACCCGGCCACCGGCTTCTTTAGTCAATTTGCCTGGGAAATTGGGGCATAACTTTCCTTGAATTTCAATGCATACCAACCTAAAGGTGCTGCAAAATTGATCAAAATCTGATTTTCTAAAAGCAAATGTTAGGCAATTAATTTTAATTGAACGTGCTACCGAAGTAGAACTTGAGCTGGCATTTAATGTCCAGCAACAATAATTTGAAAACTTACCAATGTAATTAGAATCTTGGAGAAACTTTCAGCGGCATATCGTGTTGGAACACCCCGCCGCACTGTCAAGATACAGGCTAGCGGTGTCTGTTTAGAAATTGATGACTATCATTCAGTTCAGAACCATAACACAGCGGTGTCTGTTTTGAACATGAAGGATGAGTTTTATTCATATGTATCAAAATTCGTTATCATCAGTAACAGCATTATTACATTTTATTCCAAATGCAGAAATTTAGAGATTAGCCGTTTCGCCCTCCAAATCCATCACTTCCATACACGCTTGGAATTGCCAAGATCTCAAACTTTTCCAACTTCACATCATTGCCAAGTGAGTAACTAAATAAACATATTACATAGATAGACGTATTTGCTCTCCAATCCAGGCCTAGCATGAACTTGCGTCCATGAAAGGCCTACCGCACCATATGCTTCGTCAGCAAAGAAAAGCAAAAAGGATCCATCATCAGGCTCAAGCTGCTTCAATTTCCACAAGTGTTTAATTTTCCTTCAATGCACATTTTCAAAGAGTTTCTGTTCAGCTGCATAACTTAACCGTGCAAGCCACCGCCTGCGCCCAGAACTTGAGTCTAGCTTTCACTTCCTCCGGATGATCACCTAAACAAACAAAAACAACAAGACAATCAACTGTTAGTCCAGCCAAAATCAAACCAAATCCTATTCCAACAACAACAACAAAGAGATCTACACCTAAATGTACCAAACTAGGTATCTCCAACAGAACAATTATTGCAAAAAACAGCAAAGATCCAAACTTTAAAGAACCCAGATCCTGAAAACTCACCAGGACTAGATATCTTCCAATTAGACACATGCCCAGAAGGAGACGAGGACCCGCCACCCTCCGACCGACTCCTGGAGAAGATGAAGCATCAGGACTTAGCTTATGCTGCTCATCTAAAAACTTCTGACTCATTGAATAACACAACTCCAAAGCAGGCAGAGTATTACACAACTCCGGAATCTCATCATAACTAAACCCAAATCCCAAATCCACACACCCTTTCAATTCATCCAAATCCTCATCCGTCAAGCTCTTAGTCCTCGTCAAATCATCCTCATCATATCCTTCTAGAAACACCTGCTTCTTCTTTTTCTTATCACTCCTCTGCAAACTCCCATTCTTCCTTAGCAAAAACCCTTCCTTTTGCTTAAACCCGTATCCCAAATCCCTATCCCGATTTGATGCGATTTTCGAGAAGGCTAATTCTAGGGTTTCCGATCCCGAATTGGGGGTTTGTGGATCCGCCGCCTCAGCGGTCAAATTGGGGTTCAAAGATGAAACCTCAGATTCAGAATTGGCAGAAAGACTACCCATTTCTGTAACTAATTCTCTCTCTAACTCTTTTCGCTTGCTGTGCTTCTAGTAAAATCGGAAAAGAGGGTTTATAAAGGTCGCAACTTTTCACTAGAAAATGCTTTGTATGCGGCTCGATGCATTCATATGGTGATGGATGAGAACAAAAAAATTTTGTGGTGACAGGCGAGCATTGACAGCTGTACGAGCAGAGCAGTTTGATTGAAGAAGAAACCGGTTGGGATACGTGGCATGATCTGAGTCGTTAGATTGGGTTTGTCAGCTCTGGATCCGGCGTTAGTGGGGTCGTGGGCCCGAGATGGGCTGGACCAGGGTTGAGTAGGGCCCAGTGTATAGATGATTTGGAATTGGTAAGTGTAAAATGTGGCTGTGATTTTGTATTTTAATGCTTTGTTATGTGTGTCTTTTCTTACTTTCTTGAATAATTGGTCACCAGATTTTTACCAATCTGAAAATGAATGGAGAAATGCGAAAGGAAAGTGACATAAAGAGAATATTCTGGAAGTTCTTATCAATGATTTAATTTAGGACCATGTGTCTAATCACTTACCAGTAAAACTGTAAAATCTCTTAAATCGTGATAAATATTGTGATAGATTAACTTATCCGACTATCACACACATTTTCTCACAGTATCGTGAGACTAACAAATCAGGGTGTTACGATTAATAAGTTCACCAATCCGTTTTTTCTGTTACTACAACAATTTAACAAGGAGGTTTCATTTGTGGACTCAATAGTCAGATTTTTGGGATTTTATGAGTTGAAACTTGAAAGCATCTTTTAGGGAATACTTATTGAAATTTTCAAGGAACAATTTTACAAGTCCTAGTGGGCACAATTGAAGTATATGGATCATTAGTCAGCATCAATAATTGTGATGTTTTTTATGCTGAATTCCAAAATGGGTATGACTGTTTTAGCTGCACTTTAATGTAAATATATGATCACATGATCTAAAGATTTACTTATGTGTAAATGGGTACTTGAGCTTAATTAAATATGTTGATTAATAGTTTATTACTGTATTAACTTATCTGGCATGGCAGTTGACTATTTTATGTTACTTAGGTAATACATCTACTCATTAATAAATTATTAAAAGAGACCGATTAGTTGATTAACAGATACTTTAAATAAATGGGAAATGATGTGTAGATTGATTGATTCTTAAGTAATTGAAATGTCAAAGCAAGCATTTGCACATGTGATCATTGAGTAAACATGTTTGAGTTTCATCTTTGACAAGGTTTCATATTAGCATGTATTGTTAATAATTACAATGAGTATTGCTATGAGCATATATATGATCCGTGCTTATCAAATGTCGAAATGATATTGATAAATTAATAAATTAATCATAATGTCTTCAACTATTACTATTCAATGTATGCAGGTGGACATTGTGATCTTTGATCTTCAATAAACACTGGTACGTCAGTACGTGTAGCATCATTGTATGTTATGAAATTGAGGTGGTCTTGGTCAAGGTGATATATGGAGGAGGAGGATGAAGTGATGGGGGATGTCATGGGTAAGAGGAAACACGTGGGTCATCCTTATTCGTCTCGTCCTTTCGCATAAAAGACAAGGCAACAAGCCATGTGCAACATCTTTTATCAATAATTGTTCATCCTCACCCTCTTCTAATAATACTGTCTAATTGGGAACAATCATTAGGATATTTAAATAGAAAATGTATTATGTGGATCCATCCAATTTGATGGATTCGTGGATTTCCTCTTGCACTCGTCGATTGTATTTTTTGGACGCACCAGATTGTGCCAATGCATTAATGAAACATGTGAGTTACACTTGTTTTGCACGTGATGCACATGTAAATGTGCACATGACAAATGCAACGACGTGGCGCAATTTGGTGCATCAAAAAAAATGCAATCAACGGATGCAAGAGGGGATCCACTAGTCCACCAAATTGGATGGATTCACAGGATTCAACCTCTATGTAAATATTTGTAACTTATAAGATCGTAGGCATAATCTGAATCGTTGATTTTTAATAATTCAATAAATGAGATTTAAAGTTAAAAAACCTCCAATATCCAACTGCCCCGTATTTTTCGCAAATCCAGCCGCCAATTTTAATATAAAATAACTTTAATCTCAACAGTTAGATTAATCAAATCAACGATTCACATTTTGTCTTATCTCTCACATAAATTAAATGTCCTCCTAGAACCTAATCGTAACCTTAATTAAACTCTGAGTTTATACTTATAGGGTTGGGTTCTAGTGAGATAAAAAGAATTTTGTAAGACGGTGAGACATGATCTTACACGTTGATTTTAATAATCTAGCGGTTATGATTAATTCATTTTTAATCAAATTGGGGGACAAGTGTGTGCAAAAAATGAGGGCGCTTGAGAAAAATGATTTTAAACCTCATCCGTTAAATTTGATAAAATGAGATGAGATTAAATCTTCCTGTTTCGCACATATATAGTTGTCCCGTTTGAACCTAATCCTATACTTATACGCCCAACTTGTTAGTCTTTATTTACACTCATTATATTACAGTAATACGGAGTATAAATTAAGAAACTCAAATGACCTGATTGATTATACTACCTTAGCTTTTTGTACATAGTCATAGAAACGAATCTAAGCAATCCAATCAGAGCATCCAGGAGGGCAGACATTGCACTGTACGTATCAATTTGAGCACCGAATGTATCAAGCACGACAACTTGTGTTTTTGTCTATACTATTAAATTATTTTATTTCTTCAATCCCACAATATATTTCATTTGGACAAGATTTGAAAATAAAAAATTCAAATAATATTATATATAAATTGTAGTCAGTCATACCAGTTATTCAAAATTGTCACAAAACTATTCCATGTGCATTCTTATAGTGAAGACAAAATCAACGTATGATCCACATTTATCAAAAACATAAATGTAATGGACTACGTAAAAGCAGTAGGAGGTTACTGCAATTGTATTGTAAATCTTATGCTGTAGCTGGTTACTAACGTCTCTGACGGTTTTTGTATTCAGACATGGTTTAATTTTGTTCAAAATGAGTCAAGGTCAAGAAAATGCCTGAAGCAATTGCATTGTTGATCTTATGTTATAAACTAAGCACACATACACAGTGCACTGCCAAAGTAGATGAGTAAACCTGCACTAGTAGGAGCACTTGCATATCATACCCAGCTTTCGAATCAACACTATTACTCCGAATTCTGTGCAGACTCAATTGGAGTTCCTAAAATTACAGCTTTTGATGGACAAACTGAGAAGATGACCTTTTCGACCTAATATGGAGTTATGGAGAGTATTTTTTTGGCCAATAAAAAGGTTGTAATGAACTTGAGATGCAAGGCATCTGTCTTCCCAGTTCCTTTTAAGAGTTTCCACGCCTATTATGGTTTTCAGTCAGTTTCGTATATACCATCTTCCCACAATGCCCCAAAGTCAGTATAGCCATGAAGAAAAGCAGAGGTATGCCAATCTTGCAACCACCGTCACTAAGATTCACGAGTGTCTGAAACAAAAAGAGACAACTCGTCAGTGTTGTTCAGATAAAACAATCATTTCACTTTGTCGATAAGAGCAAGTTTAACTAAGACATACAGGTGACTTTATAGGGAGTGAACAGATTTGTGTGCACATATAAAAGCTAAGAAGCTCTGTGAAAAAGAATATGAAGCAACAAATATATTTACCGCCAATCCTGCTACCATATGTACGATGGGAACAAAATACTGATCCACTTTAGTGCCCTCGGCATATCCACTGAATGCTATGACCATTGAAAATGTGTGGATTGTAACAAATGCAAGAGCAATAATAGCTGCCACAAACAGTAAAAAACAGTCAAGATTTTAACAGATTCAGAGATCCATCCTAGTCGTCAGATCACAAACATCGCAAGAAAATCAACAGTAAATGTCCTAAGAGTGATAACAAACATGTTTAATATCCGAAAAATACATTATTTCACCAAGGTGTAATTTCGAGCATTTCATGGGATGCATAGAGCAACGAGAAAAAGATGAACACCAGTAAAAATGAGTTATACTTTATCCTGACCAGATATAAGAAAAAACGGAAGCTTGGGGCATCTTTCAACGTAAAATGTTGCCGGACCAAAAGCTGGCGTCAACAGGCTAATACAGAAAAAAACAGCATGTGCAACACCGTGACCTAAACCACCAGCTGCATACGAAAGATTGACGCCATATAAGAAGTTATCATTGCAATTAAATACAGCTAGCACAACAAAATACAAGAGAGTTTGGCAAGGTTTGCTATTTGTCATCATATCAGCCAAAACCAACATCTATTTGAAGAAGAAGCTTAAATACTAGTTCATTCGTCGCTCATAGTAAACATTCTCCATTTTACTTGCACTACCAACTGTATACATGTCGATTTTCTAAGATGCATTTGACGTAAAATTTATGTTTTACACTTCTGATATTTGCACTTCCAGCATAAACTGTAACACCACCCTCCCATATAAAATTAAAGAATGTTGAAAGACCAATAAAACATACCCAAGGCAATTAACATTTTATCAGTCAAAAAGAGGCGAGGTTTTGAAACTCTGTCAGCAAAGTTGTCCAAAGTATCTTCCAACCTCCTGCATGAAAAAAAGGAATCATCTCTGCAATTAATTACAGTAAGAGAGAAATCTTTTTTAACTTCATTGACGTCATAGAGTAATATCTATTTCCCAACAACCGTATGAAATCTTGGTTCTATTATATCTCAACCAGCAAGTGAATTTTGCAGAAAATTCAAATATCATATTTATCAATAGTAAGATTCCAATTATTATTCCACCTCTACTGTGAAGTATTCCGTTACTGGATACCAGTAATTCAGGTCAGCAATACAAGTGACTATATCTGATGACTATCAAAACATTCAAACCACCATAACGGCCAGGCGACACATATTCCAAACATACTAAAGATAAGTTGACGAACATACTTGTAAGCTCTCCAAAACAGAATCCGAAGCCCTTCTTGAAAAGCAACAGAGGAGAAAATAAGAAGAGCGAACGGCCACCATGCAGTTGTTTTGAAAGGAAGAAAAACCCTCCACAATCCAGACAAGAGAATCAGGCTTATGAGCCATAAAAGTGTGCTGCATTCAGTCCATTATACATACAGTCAGATATTAAAAACATGAATAAATAAATAAAAATGATATCTTTACATAAACCCTAATTTCAATATTCAATCGATCAGATGGGGAATTGAGCTAACATCATGGAAATAAGAATCTGTTGAATTTGTATTGAGTTCAGATGCATTGGAGAGAGAGATACCTGGAGAGGAGAGTGAGAATGAGAAAGGGCTTTTTGGATATGACAGCGACGAAGATTGAGAGGGATGGACCGAGCGCCACCAACACGTACCCGATCCCTGCAGCAACAGTCATTTCCCTCGCGTACCGATTGAAACTTCGATTTCAACAAATTCGATTCAACGGCAACAACAATCGAAACTGAAGCTGATGATGATGAACACCAACGACTACAACCAAAGTCTCCCTCGTTCGGCTCGACGCCTCGACTCGGCTCGGCGACGCACGTGATTAACACGTGGTTCTGCTTAGATAAAATTGAGAGCAGTGTTGAAAAACCGACCAATGAACGACCCGGTAAAGTAAGTGGATTAATGGATCAACTCGAGTCAATTCGTGTTCGTGCGTCAACGTCCGACTGTAATATTTATAGGAAATGTATCATGTGCATTATCTCAATTTGATGGATTTGTGGATTTCCTCTTACATCCATCGATTGCATTTTTTGGACGCACCAGATTGTGCCAGCGCATTAATGAAGCATGTGACTTTCACGTGTGCATTTGTCATGTGCACACGTGATGTGCACATGACAAATGCACATACGTGACGCAATCTGGTGCGTCTAACGGATGCAATAGGGGATCCACGAATCCACCAAATTGGATGGATCCACATGATACAACCTCAATATTTATATTTGCAAAACATTTGATATTTTGTAAATAAACGAATGCTTAACTGACACATAAGTTAAAACTTTTTGTTAGAGGTCCTTCAAACAAGTCCCTATTCCCCATTGCGAATTAAAAGTCAGAATTCAGCATGAATCAAGGCAATTGAATCGCAGATTAGTTGATTTTTCATATCTGCAATTTGACAGCAAAAAGTAACTATGCTTTTATTTGGAATATGAGCAGTTGAGCAAACACTTGTGACTTGTACATACTTTTCTATTATTAAGTTATGTTGACCAACTGTAATTTTTACACGTAGCGGGCTTAATGTAGGCATTGACATTCGACCGGTCTAAAAGAAGAAATTAGAGCCTGGTTCGTCTAATAAAAATCGGACTAGACATGGTTGGACTTGTAAAAATTACAAGCTTGGATCCGACCCACGAGATCATACTTATTTTGATTTAATATAAAAATCGCATTCGTAATTAAAATATTACCCTTAATAATTGTAAAATAATAAAATGCATAAAAATGTTTATAAAATAATATTTGATTTGTTTCATAATTTTATCCTTTTTCCACAATAAATGAAATGTAACAAAAATGCTGAGAACTAGAAAGTATAATTTGAAAAAATGTCATTAATACTAAATATATTGATATACATACGTAATTTATATCTAGCTTAATCGGACAGAATGAGATCTTATACCGCAAACAACTCTATGAGGTGGATCCAAAGCACTTATTTTAGGACAAAACTATGTAGTTTTATGACATATTCTTCATTTTTAATTTGGATTGTGCCCTATCCATCTAAATTAAATTACGTCGTTTCAATCCGCTTTAATTACCTGTAGACTGCACCAAATCTGAACATTAATAGGTTTTCGCAGACCGGACCGACGGACCAAACCGGTGGGCCAAACTTTAGACCTCGAAACGAAGTCCAAATGCGGTGGGTTATAGAATTGGACTTACAATGAGCTTTGGATGAGTTTAACGGACCCGACTTTTGCGGTGTTGGGGCCGACCTTAATATTCTTTTAAACCTTGGATCAAATGTCAACCCCAACTAAATGGGATACGAACTCAAAACCGATATGGACATGAATGTCCCAAACATCTCTAAAAGTTTCTTAAGACATGTCACCAACAAAAACATAGCAACAATTGGCAGTTGGCAAATTACATTCAATTCAAAATCCAGCTACAAAAATTGAGAACCTAACAATCTTTCCCCTCCACGTGTCAGATCCCCGCCAATCACGCGTTAACATTTTAAAAATGTATTCCAGCTCATACTCACCATTTCCTGTCGGAAAATAAGATTTCATTTCTAATAAATTTGGGAAATAAAATAAAATAAATAAATTCGTTACACAAATAACGCGTCAAAATTAAATAAACAAAAGAGTCGTTGCGCGCACATTCACAAACACATAAATAAACACTCTTCCTTAAACCATACATACATTGCAACATCTCATTCAACGTCTCCCTGCTTCTTTTTCTTGTTCTTCTTCTTCTACGAATCAGTGTTGCTAAATGGATCCGACGGAGCTGAAGCGCGTGTTTCAAATGTTCGACAGGAACGGTGACGGCCGCATAACACAAAAGGAACTAAACGACTCGCTTCAGAACCTCGGCATTTTCATACCTGACAAGGACTTGACTCAAATGATCAATAACATTGACAAAAATGGAGATGGGTCTGTAGATATTAATGAGTTTGGTGAGTTGTATCAATCATTGATGGAAGAGCGAGGCGATGAGGAAGAGGATGAAGATGTGAGGGAGGCTTTTAATGTGTTTGATCAAAATGGTGATGGTTTATTAGTGCTGATGAGTTGAGGTCTGTTTTGGGATCACTTGGATTGAAGCAAGGACGGAGCGTTGAGGATTGTCGGAAAATGATCGCTAAGGTGGATGTGGATGGTGACGGGAGAGTTGATTTTAAGGAGTTTAAGGAGATGATGAGAGGTGGTGGATTCAGTGCACTTGGTTGACCTGCATTACATAATCATCCATCAATTCATCTTCGGATTTCAATTAAGGTTTTCTTGTATATATATTTTTGCTGGCAGCAGTGAACAAGGCTACGCTGATGTTGGGAGATTTTTTGTTTACTGATGATGAATTGGTTCAAGAATGTTGTCAACGTTTTTGTATGCAAATATCATTTTGATTGATCTGAATTTTGATCTGAGTTTTGTTCTATTTTAACATAACAGACATGATATTCATTTGACTGAACAAGACAGTTATACATGAAATTGATTGAGATTTGATTATTACAATTCTGCATAAGTGAGCAGAATAAGCATAATGGTCAGAAACACAATGTGGGGCTCAACTGAGCCATGCTACCAGAGATGACATGATATTAAAATGCTAATGCTAATTCCACAAAAAGCTTTCATCAAAGATTAATAACAAGCATGAGGATTGCTATTTAAGTTAAAGTGACATTTTCTATTCTTTGGGAGCTTGATTGGATTCAGGGGTATTGTCTTTTGGAGTTGAGGATGGCATGATGTTCCTTGCTTTCAAATCATCAGACTTCTGCCGCTGATCAAATTGCCGATGGAGTTGTTGTGCTGCTGCTGAGGCTGGACTAGTGGGTGATGTTGAAAATGGTGTTGCTGCTTCTGGGAATGGATTTGGAGCTGCTGGAATTGCTGGGCTGCCATCATGGTGTGCATCGATGATTGGTTACTGGCAAAATGTGACTGGTTCCCTCCAAAAGCAGGGTAGTTCATCACTGGACCTCCGTTGGGCATTGTTTGGCCAGTCAGCACTTTTAGGTGCTGAATCTCCTCTTTCAAGGCATCATTGACAGCTAGCATATACACAAAACCTTAGTCAAAGGCATGCCCAAAATGATACAACAAATGCACATAAATTTTTTGTATTTAAAGAGGAAAACGAAAAGGAAAAAAGATGCAAACATTGCAGGTGATGGGTGGTATGTCCATTGTATTATTATCAAAACATTGCTGAAATAAAACTTTTTCAACCAAAAATACATTTCAAGATAGGATGTTCATAAAGATTAAGGAAGAAGGGAAATGTACAAGAGAAATTTGAACCTAAAATTTCAAACTCAGGGTTTTCATCTATAATAAAATCAGCACAAGAAAAAATATCAGATAAGGAGGCTAAACCGTTTCCCAAAGACTTCCATTAGTGTAACAGAAAATTCCCCACATAAATACTTACCATCTTGTAAGTGAACTTGTCGCTCCATAGTTTGCAAGCGCAACTTCAGTTCACTATTTTCGACAGTCAACCCATTTGTATCTCTCTTCACATCATCAAGACATACGAAAAAATTAATGAAAGTTAAGACTCTGCAGCCTAAACAAATGAAACGAACATAGTATATTTATAAATCATAACTAGAACTGCAGACAGTCATCAAATTTACCTGCAATATTGACAACTGCGCTGACAATGATGTAGCATCATTTTGCAAAGCTTGTACTTTCCTCTCAAGTTCAGCTATGTATCTCATTTTCCTTTCCTTTGACCTTGCAGCGGATTGCCTATTTGCCCAGATCCTGTTTAAAGCGCAAAGACAATATATTTAAGGTACTGACTACCGATAAAGTGTCGATTGGGTGGATTTGTAGCATGAGGAACATAAGTATGTGTCAAACCCATCCAAAATAAGTGGCTAGATCTTAAATAAGCAGTGTATCATTGAGACTACTCGATGACAAGGCATGAATGACCAGCTAAAAGCTTATTGTTGGGGGTAGATACAAAAAAGAACAAATCAAATAAGGTTACCCCAAAATTATAACACTCAAGAAAGAAGAAAGGAAATTCAGGTGCGTGTTTTATTAAAAGGTAATCATATTTGCTATCTTCCTATTTACGTTTTATTTCCTTACGCACTTAAAAAAAATTAGGCAGCTTGGGAAAACTCACTTTCACGTGACTCACCATTTTGATCAGACATTACCAAGTATCGATTCTCTAGTTTGCTAAAGAGAGAAATGACAAACAGCAAACTAAAATGACAATTTGGTATGCCAAAGTTATTAGAAAACAGTATGAAATATGAATATAATGTCATCACTTTAGAGCTTGGTATCGAAATTTCAGGTGTTTACCTTTTTGCTCGTTTAGGGTCAATCAATGCAAGCTCTTGTAGCTTGGCTGCAGACATCGCTTTCTTCGAATCCGCATTAGACGCCTCTTCAGAACCTGAAGCCAGCATCTCTGGCTTGATGATAGATGAACCATCCATAGATTGACTGTGCTGGTGCCTCACCCTAGGTCGTTCACCTGAAGTACCAACTCCATTCAGAGCTTGACTTGTTCCAGTAGCAGGTGCAGATGTAGTGTTATTCATCAGATCACCTGTCGCACAAAAGGACGTCGCCGAAGAAGAGTTAAACTTCTCTATATCAAGGTACATGGAAAACAAGTCTTCTTCAGTTTCATCAGAAAAGGTAGGCCCATCCATCACACCAACCACACCAAGATCACTATCGAAATTAATATCATCAGGGAGAGTAAGAATCTCTGAATGCGCACGACGGTGTCCCAAATGCTTTGAAGGATTATCCGGCATTTTACTAATGTCATGGCTGAAACGGCCAGAACCCGATGACATTTCATGACCAAATCGGCAACTATCCATCGCACCTCCAGAATCTATACCCATAGAAGGCAAGTTAGATGTAGAAGCATCCGAACTCAAGTTGAATGTATTCCCTGCAGGTGAAAATGTCGGAAAACGACCATGGCTTGGTAATTTATCCTTATCCATTCAAAAATATTCAAAAGACTTTACATCCCTGAATAAGGGCCTAGTGAAAATAGTAACTTTAAGTGATCTTTATCATTTTGTTACTTCGGAGGACTCTCGGAGGATTAATTCATCAAAATCTCCTGCAAAAATGAAGCATAGTTAGATAAAAAATAGTAACTTTAAGTGAAAATAAAAGAAAGCGCCATAAAGCAAGACCATTTATCAAGCACCAAACAGCAACTCAAACTCTTACATGTTAGGTGAAATTCAGTGATTTGGAAATTGGGATAACCACTAGAATCAGAGATCCATATAAGTAGCTCAATCAATCAATGAAAACAAATCCAACAAACCCAAAATCAAACAAGGGCAAAAAGATTGCAACTTGAGACTAATTACAAATTATAAGAAGAAGAAAATGCAAGGGAAACGAGGGCAACCACCAAATCAGTAGGCAATTCGAATTGAAGGCACTCACGGAGGGAGACTGAGATTGGGCTGCATAAGGAGGCGAGAGGGCGGTAGCACGAAGCCAGATCTGGACGAACAAACGCGGATGTATTTTTATCTCGGTATTTAATTAAGCTACTGGTTTTATTTTTATCTCGCAGATTTCAATATGCCATTTGTTAAATGTGTGTTTGGCTACGGTTTAATGAAAACATTTTTTTTGATCAAAGCATACTTGCATTTCATTGATTTTCGGGTGATCATTAGTACACATATATCCCAAGTATATGCCTTAAACAGCGATTTCTAGCACAACCCTAGTGGTGTCCAAAGACAACCACAACCAACTGCTCTTCAGCAAAATATGCTTACTTCGCAGTAAGAAACCCAAAACGAAAAACACTACCGTCATAGCGGTAGAAACACAACCTCTTCCCACAAGGAGAGGAAAATACTACCGTCATAGCGGTAGAAACACAACCTCTCCCCACAAGGAGAAGAATACACAAACAACTGGCTCATAGGCCTTATTCATCAACTACAATATTATACAAAACACTATACCACCAAAAAGCCAAGAGACAAAGAGACAGCGCCGAAACAACCCACATAGAGGAAAGCACTAGCAGTCCCCCACTCCTCCAAACTTCCCACTCCAAAGTGACCATTGAAGCAACCCCAGCCATGCCCCAGCCATGCCAAACACATGCACCGCTGCCACAAGCCAAATAATGAACACATACACCCAAATCGGTTGCATGCACTCCCATCACCTCCAAACCTCCAAATTCAGGCCACCCATTGCCAAATCAACATCTCTGAGCCTTAGATGAGAATAGTGGCCTCCATAGTGAAGCACAACCGACGGAACACCAAAAAATCTAAAACTAATCAAAATTTAACCGCCAAAGACTACACCGTCGAGACATGCAATTAGTGGGAGGTGGAGAAGGGAGGAGGCAGACCCCTCTCCACCTCCAACAGTGATGATCAGGTGGAGGAACTCGGCGAGATTGAAGAAAGAAGGGAGAGCTCAATGAAGAGAGATGGGGGTTGTTAAGAATTTTCCACAGGTTGGTTTAATGAAAACATAACTGTGAACATAATTTGAAGCCTCCCGGATACAAATAGCTTATTTAGATCGCGTGTTACAGTGATACAAACTAGGCTGCAACACCGACCATTTCAATTCAACTTGATGGCAACTTGGGTTCCAGTCATCTTGATACATCCCTGGACGATGTGAGACACCCACCAAAATCAATAGCTCAACTGACATGTGCCTAGTTTTGGAAATGAATTATGTTTTAGAAAGTGCTGAAATGAAGTGGAGATCATAGGAAGGTTTCAGCTAGGTAACTGTTTTGCAACACAACTATTTACATTATTATTCAGTTTTTCAGATACATATTCACTAGTGAAAACAAAACAAATGATTCTGAATTCCAAATAGTTTATCCAACAGAGCATAATTAATGCCAAGAGCCTATTCTTGATATTGAGTCTTGACTTAAAAGATGTAGCTTGGTAGCTGAAGGGGGAACTGCGCAACTGTGACTTCAAATGGAGGACCGCGTGGTTCCTCCAAGCTGTAAAAAATTGCACGTTTATCATTGTAAGTGCTATATATAGACTAAAGCCAAGCTATTACAGTGAACAAACATTCAAGTGAGCCAGTACATTATGTAAATACACAGTCACACTGGGGTAAATAATAGGCAACCCAGCAGACTACAAGCAAGTTAAGACGTTTATTCAAACATCTGAATAACTTGAAACATAGGGGGACTTGAAACTTTACCTGCCAGGCACAAAAGTGAAAGTGCCTTCAATGGATCCCTCAGAACATGACATTGGCGAACAACTCTCATATATGAATTCCCTGCTTCCTGGATATAAAATTGGATACTGCAGAGAGACATATTGGCGTTAACTTCAGAATTTTGATAAACATATTGTATTTGCAGTTTGAACGATATACTGCCCAAATGCCACTACTACAATACAGAAGGTGACTAAATGGCTTACCTATTATCAAAAACGTAAAACAGCATGTTATGTGCAGAGTATAACATGTTCACGGTTAAGTTTATACTGAAACATGGATATTATGCTTAAATCACTTTTGGATTCACTCTCATCATACTGATAGTGCGAGCACGATATCATGCACAACAGGAACTTTTTCCTGTGTACACTAGGTACGAGAAACCAGAGTTTATACAGAGCACAGAATCATGTGTTGCGATAAGAAAGCAACACTGAATGAAGCGACCATGATTACCAGCTTAGATTACCAGATATCATATATTAAATCAGCACTTGGATGAAACTGAAAGAATCTCAAACACCTTACGCCATTCAATTTTAAACTTTTGCCAAGATAAGAGAACTCACAGAGAACAATCAAATCTCATACAACTACGCAAAATATTGCATCAACAACTTCCTAATGTTACACAGGGTCAATCAAGTTTTCATTACCACTCTTCGCGTTTACAAAAAATAAGTAATATGCAATATTCCGTTGCAGAACATGTGGAGATCTCTAGTTTGTTCAGGTTGGATGGTGTGCATAATTTCAAAGATTTCTCTGGGTAAGAATATTCATTAAGATCTTACATGAAAATGATGTTCCCCATATTACTTTTTATTTCCTCTTCTAAACTTCAGAATGGCGAATTCTATTCCCAATATAAGTTCTCAAGTATAAATAGTTAGGAAGAAAATCATACCATTCCTATAACGCCTTCTCCGTTGACTTCATTCGTTACTTGATCTTTGGCCTTAATGATCCAGTGTCTAGCATACAGTTGGCAAGAAGTGTAATGCACCCCATCTACGACACATCCTTCAGGTAGGACAGACATACGAATACTATATGCAAAGAGATACTTGTCAGTTCCATCTTGAAGATCAGATTTCTCAGGAACAAGGACAGCAGAAGCGCTAATCTGAATAGATACACAAACGAGTGTCAAAAAGACGTGAAAACTGACATTAAAATCGGTTAGATATTGGTCCATGATCCAATCACCTTAACTCCATTAGTCACTGCGGTGGAGCAGAGAGGCAACTCTTGAGGAAAGAGGCTAATATTCTTGAATTTATAAGTACAAGGTCTGATAATTTTATTTTGCAAGCGACGCATATGTTCTTCGAGCCATAAAAGCAGACCATCTTGTAGAAGAGAACTATTTGGATCATGCACGGAGTTAATCAAATCATTAGGCACACAAGGCATCATCTCCCCTTCAGTTAATATATTTCCAGTGCCAACATACAGCTGCCCATTTGAACAATTGAGAAAAAACATCTTTCCAGTATACGTGGACGATGAAGCTACCACAACATACTTGGAACGCTTGCCGAATCCCAAAGTGTCAATAAATTCTTCGGTCTCCACAACCATTTGATCAGAAGAAAGCAAGTCAACATTGACAAAATGGTCATAAAAAGAGTAGCCTCCAATCAAGCCCAAATAATCCGATGTATCATTATCATGATGTGGATCCTGACCATTACAGAAACGATATATAACTCTAGTCGGAAGCGGCAACTTCACTTTCAAATGCGCCTCAATATTGTCAAGCGTATCTTCAGAAGCACCACTCATAAATGTGGCTCCCACCTCCGGAAAAGCCTCGCTCGACCAGCTTTTCAGCTGCGCCCATAGCCGATTCACTCGCTTCACAAGCGTCCAAGGATACATTGAAAAGGAATGCCTCCATTGGTAATAAGCTTCCTGCACAGAAAAAACAACAAAAGACCTAATCACAACACTTGCAGTTGACTTGACTCCAACTTCAACACTCAAAAGTCAAGATGTATGATAGCAATTGATTGAAATAAATTAGCTACATACACATGGAGCAATCTAACATATATATAAAGAAAAGGTTGAGTTCACTAAAACAGTGAGCCCTGGAAATCACTAAAACAGACAGTGCTGAATCACAATGAACAAAGCTCAAAAAGCAAATCAAATTCGAAATCGGAAGAGATGCGGTAGGTTAAAGACCTTGAAAGAAGCGCAGCGGGAGCCATCCGGAGAACGGAGAGTGGTGAGGTTGAGGTCTTGGAGGCAGAACATACGCCAGATGGCGTCGTCGGAAGCGGATTCGTGGAGGAGACGGCTGAGGGTGGAAACGGAAGCGACGGCTTCTGCAGATAGTTTGGAGAAGATGATGTGAGTCGGCAGAGCGCCGATCGAGTCGAGCGACATCTCCGGTCGAGGGTAAAATTGAAGCGATGAACGAATTGATGAATTCAACCACCGACTGATGTTGATGGTTTTTATATTTCAGAATATATCATTTTATTACTATTATTTCAGTAAAAAGGATTGTTTTATTATTAATGTAATAATGTAGGCTTCAATATCTTCATGAAAGCCTGATTTTTACAGTGGGAAGAACTAGTGATTACTGCCTGTACAAGAATGAATGGTGGTAATGTTTACAAATTATTGTTTGCTAGTAGAATGGCTCCCAAGGCTTCTGCATCACTTGCTGATGCTGGGATTTTCAATGAGCGTCTGATTTCAGGGCTAGAGGTGCGGAGGAATGGATTGCATGACTTCTCCAACTTAATCGTCGAAGGTACCTGCAACCATGCCAATTTACCATTAAAGTCGGTTATAGAATTGGGTATTATACACATTATCTATGACAATCAAGGCCAATTTACAAAAACAAAAAACTTTTGCGCGAAATAGCAAAACCAGTGCCGTTACATGTGTCATGAGCGCTAGCATTAATAAAATATTATGCAGCAACTTGACGATATTAGTTCAATACTGCAGGCTAATAGTCTTTGAAATTCAAGGATAGTGAAAAACGTTGACATGTTAAGAGAATGACTTGATATGGGACAATGGTCTTCAGAATTTCATTACAAGTTCAATAAGTATTATGCAAGTAAAAAACAATATGTAAATTAAGTCGAATGACGAGTTCAAATTTTACCGTCGGCAAACCTTTCTTCCTAAGGTGAGCAACATGGGATGCATATGACCGAAGTTTACCATTTCTGGGTTCTATACACAATGCAAACTTGGAGTTGATCTGTCAAATATAATACTTGCTATTTAGAGGCCTTAAAGTCTTAAACATTGATCAAAAGTTGAAATTCCGATAGCGTGAAAAAGCGCAACTCACCAATGTATGTTCATGACCAAAATATATACTCGTGTCTTCTGGTAAAGAGGTTATCTTTTGAAGTGAATATGACATCTGGACAGAAAATATCAGTAGGGTACAGGCATTAGACAACAAATGTAACCCAGCAAGCATATTGTGTTTATTTTTAGGAACCTAACTGCTTGGACAACTATAAAAAAACCTATTTGGATGACTTGATTAGCTCTAAGTGGTCATTTGTAACTCTTAATGAGTGTGTGGCAGGAGAAACCCGTCAGGTATGACGTTGCATGCATTTAGCAGTTCATATGTTAGGTGATGAGGGCAAAACATACTAGTTTTACTTTAACTGTAAGCCGTGTTCTAGTCAATAAAAAGATGAATGTCACTATCAATAAGATGACATTGTTCCCATTCATCGAGTTCCTCAGGTCAAGATAACCTAGACCAAATATCCAATCCTTTATTTAATTCATTCCCCTAATATATTTGTCTATTAACTGCTCATGAGTAGAACCAAAAAACCAAAAGGAAATATACTTGTTCAGGGGTTCCTTCCAAAACCTTTCCACAAGATAAGCTAAGTAAACTACCACCAGTAAAGATTGCGCGTGCCCCTGGGAAGTAGAAACTAATGTGACCTGCCACAGAATGGAATCAACAGAATCAAATTCTGAATAATAATCACAAACAACATCAGTTAAGTTGTATTAATAGACTGAATCACAAACCTAAGAGTATCTCAGCTTCCATGTACAAACTCTAATTATACCATCATTATTGTCTCAAGCATTTCTGATGTGGATCTTAGTATGCATATATATTGTGAACGTTCATTATGAAACAATACCTTGTGTATGACCAGGTGTTTCTAATACAACCACCTCATGCCCCGCAAACATCCATTTGTCACCATCTTTTAAAGCTACATCAATCCCAGGAATTTTATCACTGTCCATTCTTGACCCTATAACCTAAGAAGAAATAGGAATCAATACATCAAAGATACTTTCAGAACCAATGATGTATTGCACATTTACTAAAGCTTCACTTAAAACAACTCTCTGAAAGTAGCATAGATGTTGTAAATGGCTAGACCATTGACGGCACAGATGCCAATCAAGGAATTCGTAGTAATTTCATATTTAAGCTCTAAAGTAAGTTTTACAACTCACAAAAATATCACACAAAAATGAGTAACTAGAGTTAGAGAATTAGATATTTCACACAAAAAACAACATACAATGAACACCAAGAAACCAAACAGTTTACAAAATGTATTGACCTAAAGAGGTACCCAAATCCTGGACCTTTATCACCAGTTGACAATGATTCTCAAACGAGTCCAGCAAGTTACACAAATTACCAAATGACTACTGGAAAAAAAGCCTTAGTTTGAAATCTGTAAACAAATTCTCATATGATTGGATTATGTACAGACTATGTATATTAACTATAGACCTTTGTTTGCTTACTCAATAAATCCGGACAGTGTGTTGAAGATAATTATAAGCTAAGGGCGCTTAGTTAAATAAAAAAGCTTACTAATAAGCACATTTTTGGTTCAATAAATATTTTCTTGAGATGTAAAACCCTCGTACCTTTGCACCATACTTGGCTTTTAACTCCAAGTTTCCACCAGTATGATTAGACTGATGATCGGTATTAAGAATATATGTCAAATTTCGATTACTGCGACTAAGAGCTTCTATAACGGCAGTGAATCAGATGGATCAACGATACCAACTGTGCCTGTATGCACGTCATGCAAAAGATATGCATAATTGTCCTTGAGACATGGTACCTACAGAAAGATGAGCACATCAAAAACCATTATAGAGACTCGCATCAATACATAATCTAGATTCCTATAAAGAGAGGAATACAAGAGAAACAAATGATTGTATTGCATGTGTACTAAGACATAGTAAAGTATCAGTATGTATCCTATTAAGCCCAAGACGCATATGAGAGACATCAAATCATATAATACAATTCCAATAAGATAACTAAAAATCTGACCAATTCAATACGTAGCGAGGATGTATTTAAAAGAGTACAACATCGAGTAACTTTTAGCGATCGACTAGCTCCTCGCAATGTCTTCAACGGGGCAGAGAGAACCCTCATGAATCCGTAAGTATTTTTTCGAATCCAAAGCTGCCTGGTTCTTGGATGCCTAAACTTAACCTAAGCCATGATGAACAAAATAAAAATAAAATTCAACTCTCTTCAATCCCTTAAAGCATAAAGAATCCTTATCCAAACCCAACAACCACAATTGATCCAGTTGACAAAACAAAGTAAATACTTAAAGAATTTGGATTCTGGATACGCAGAACATCTACATCCCTAAAAGAAGTTATCTTACCAAACTACCAGTCTTTCTAGTCATAGAGCCAAGAAAACCCAACCTTAAACAAAGATAAAAATATAAAAAGATGATACGACATTCTAGACCTACTTGTAAGACTATGAGAAACCTCATAAACAGCTGATGGCATAGATGAAACAATGACAAGCAATTGAAAGCTCATGTTTAATATTAACTTCCTCATAAATAATCATAAATGGAAACCCTCACGTCTCATCAAAATTTGACTCAGCCAAACACCAATCCAGTAAATACAACAACCAGTCCCAAACCTCCTACCAGGAACACAAACATCATCATCATCCACTTGTCAAAAAATTACTGCTTTCAAATAAGCACAAGCATTAAAATATGGCTTTCTAAAAACATCAAAACCAACCATTTCAAGCAACTACAAGGAGAAAACCCTAACCTCAACCCAACGTGAACACGTTCACCAAATCGCGATCATCGCCGACCCCTTGAATTATTTATTTACAAAAAAACAAAAATCTTCGGCCAAAAACACGACCAGATTCATCGATTAGGTATCAAAAAATTTGAAATCGAATTAAGAAGATATGAGAATCGTACCGGAGATCATGCGGAGGATGATTCAGCCAATTTGCGGATCCCTTGCTGCATTTTTGTCGTCATCTGACTTTTGCAGAAGATTCGCTACCGATTCTGGAGAGAGAAAATGGAGGTTTGTGTGACGTCGTTTTAAGCTGAAATGTCGTCGTTCTACGGCTGCACGCGTTTCATTCTAACAAGGAAATGGCTTCGGTTGGTTTGCTTGTGAGATTCGGTGTGATTAAGTCACGGTTGGTGACGCCAATGATGTGACAGATGATCTGTTTTGCATACACGTGGCGTTTAAAAAGTTACTGGAATCTTGTTGAATCCTACTTGGCACATGTTTAATATACATTTAAATTTTGCCTTAGCGTTTACAGACATAAAAATGTCATCTTCTAGCTGTAGCTACTGCTGTTCTTGAAGACGGGGGCTGGCTGTTGCCGAGAGCTGCAGCTGCAGATTCAACATGTGTGAGAAGGTATTCATAGATTTTCTTGCGCAGTTTGTCAACTGTGTCACTCGGCAAGCTGCTGGGAATTTCCGCATTGCCGTCTAGTGTTGTTGCAAATTTGTCTAGCCAAGAGTTGACATTCCTGAGCTGGGTCAGCATTCCAGCTATCTGGGCACTGTCTGATAACAAAGATGAATCTACGTCGGAATCCAAAAAACTTTCCATAAATTTCAGAAACCATTCTTGGCATTCTGCTTGCAATATGTCAGCCAGGTATATAGTGTCATCGAGTCCATTTCCACGATTCCATTCGAGTGGGGGAGTTGGAGGTGGAGTGGCTGGCTTTTGTGCAGAAGCGAAAGCATTTGATAGTCGTCGTGTTGCACATGTAGTAGAAAACTTGGAAGTGACTGGCTGGGGTTTAACTTGAAGAGATGTGGACTGGGCTATGAAATTCCTGTTGTTGCTTTCAAGGACGATGACTGGTTGGCTTCCCGACGGTGAGCTCAAACTTTTGACTGATGGGGATGTTGAATTTGAAGCTGAAGAAAGTTCCTTTTTATACAATGAAAAGGAGGATAAATTGGTCGCCAGTGCAGTATGAATCCAAGAAGAGGCTTGTTTTTGTACCTCTGAAACAACTCTCAAGTCCTCTTCCAAAGGTTTGTTAAATCCATTTTCAGGAGGTGAACCGACTAAGATGGCCCTTGATAAAGAATCAGCAACTGCACAAGTATCGATCAAGCTTGAATGAAGAGTGAAGAACTGCTCTATAGCAAGCTGTGGGTCATCTTCTTTCGCAGAGGAACTCAACTCTGAGTATGTGCTGCATGAAGGGAAAATCAGATTACAACAATAAAATCATGCAAGTAGAGTCAGATGACAACAAGCAGTGCATTTGTATGTTTAGGCTTGGAGGCTTCAGGAGTTTATTTATGTGCACATATGCATGTTTAGAGAGCTTTAACAATTGGATATAAAGCCGGATAACTAATTTTCATGCCCGAGTTCTGAATTAGTTCAAGTAAGAAAATCAAACTACCCAGACGAGTTTTGGCATAACCAAACAACAGAGGAGCATCTTTGAAAGTAAACTGCCAACCCACTCTATCAGAACAGAAAAAATAATGTCTTTAGCAGTGGTGAGATAAAACTCATGATCATAATGATGCAGGGAATGGTTGAAAAAAGGAGCCAAAAGAGTGATTAACTTCTATGGACTCGGTTTCAATTTGCGAAACAGTAACACGCTTTGACATAACTGTTGTTGGATTGTACAGATGATTAAAAACCATTTGGTTGCACTGGTGGGAACTTAGCACTTAGCACCACATGAAAAAATTAATACATGCATGTCAAATGGAAAAGACACAAGAGAAACAGTCTTCTTTTTACTGAAAAAACATTCACAGTGGAATTCTGATGACTGATTTTCTAAGAATATTGACAGTTGTTGCGATGACATGGTAGAGGACGAAGAAGCTTAATTTTTTAAACAGAAGAAGCTGATTTCTCAACTTTGAAAAAATGACAACTTAACATAAAATGAACATGCAAGCTCGTTTTAAGGGCCTTACAAGCCCCGCACATTTCTTAATGAAACTCAAATTAGCTATAGCCATAATAATGTAAATAGAATCATCTAGCTTTTCTTACTAAAATTCCTAGTAAAATTATGTGCGATAGTAAAGAGCGTCTATTCATTGTGCTATTGCACTAATTAGTATCAATTAGCCTATATTTATTGAAGTTTATACTGAAAGTAATTTACGAGTAAAATCTTAAGTTAATAGAACAGAGCCAGAAAGAACCTTATGATGTCAACACAAATAGTGGATTTTGTCAAAATGGCCACAGATAGATGTGTACCTTAAACATTTTAGAAGATTCTCTGCAACTGATGCCTCTTGTATAGCCTCAACTGATGCCCTCAGTGCTGCGTCTCTGTGCTTCAGAATCTCCTGAAATATCAGCAAATATGGTGTCATCAATAAGGGAAATTGTGACCTTACAGCTCATCAAAACTGAAATGAAATGAGGCCGATACAAGCAGAAGCACCGTATTCATACTTCATTGTATGGAATTCATACACCATAAACTTGTTACTAAAGATAGTTTGATTCTGATATCACCCTGGTAAGTTTTGAACAGCACATCTACAACACATTTACAGTCTTTAAGAGCCGGAACAAGATTTTTCTATGACAGCAGCGTGGTTTAACAGATGAATTTTGAGAATTCCACGAAGGACCAATTGAATAATTTCTGGAATGTGAAACAATTAAGCAGATACAAATTCAGGAGATATTACCTTTCCAAGCTTTGCAAGAGAAGATGGGAGTGAAGCCCATGAAGAGCTTGCTTCTGTTAACCTTCGATTACTTAGGGACACCTTGGCCAAACTTCCCAGTCCATTATTTGTACCTTCCCCAGGTGATTTTTTGCCAAATGATGTTCTTGGTTTTATGAACTTCTCAAGACCATTGCTTGGACTCAGTTTCGCTGGCAGCGGATCATTCTTTTTCTCTTCTTTGGATGCTTTTGCAGAACCCTGAACCTTACTGCCATCTTTTGACGTCAAGCTCCGACTTTGCGTCAGATCCTTTTTAGGTGTCTGTAACATGAGTCAACAATTGTAATCTGAGACGGGAACTCACATGATGAGGAAGAATAGAAAATAGAATCATATGATTCAAAGAATAATGTAATATTCAAATCATTACATGGACCACACACTTTCACAAGCATTTTATTATTCAACCAATAATAACAGGAAAACAGATGAGCAAAAATGGTTCAAAGAAAATAAAGATCTTGAATTATCTAAGAAAGAAAAGACTTGTATGGGGAAAATAGTAGACAACAATTGGATACAGATATTCTGAAAATGCTAGTCAACTATCAAACAGTGTCAGAAACTTACAGCTGTGCTACGGATTTCTGAGATTAAACTAGACTTTCCGGCCCGTGGTTTTGGAGTCTCCTTTTGTTTCTCCTCGACGTTCCCCTCCCAACTTTTTCTGAGCGTCTTTGGCCCCAACTGAATACCCTGAACCCAGCTCTTGATTGCATTTCCTGTTGATACCTTCTTCATCAGCGGACTTGCACTTGTACAATGGAGTGAACTTGTTTTATCAATCAATTCTGATTTCTTGGTGCCTGTATCAGATCCCTTAATCTTTGCTTGCTGTTTAACGCTACTGGAGAATTTCTCAAAGGAAGTTGGCAGTGAATAGATACTTGTTGGGGATGAAGGAAGGGACTTAATATTGCTATAGGATTTAGATTTTCCTAATATATTATTGCTTTTCTTAGCAGTAATTGCCTCCAGTTCACGCTTTGCCAATTGGGACTTTGATCTACTAAGCAGTGTCTTCCTAAGTGGCTGCTCATCCTTGGAAATGTTACTCGGTCTAGCAGGAACATTTTTCTCTTTTTCGCCAGCACTTCTATCATGTAATCTTGTCAAAGCAGATTTTACCTTCCCCGCAGACTTATATCCGGAAGAAGAGTTGTTATTTAGAAACCTAGACGAATCAGTTGAAACGATGTCCACAGGGCTCCCCGCACATGGGTGCCTTCCTGGGATTAGCTTCACCCCATGAAGGATCGGAACTGGGGAGGCAGATTCAAATCGTTCCACAAGAATAAATTGACCTAACTGAATCTTGTCACTCAATATAAGATCATCATGCTCATCAGGAAGAGACACATAAGTAGCATGAGAGGAATCTGACACCTTAAGATAAAACCCCTGATTCGGAAACAGCTCGCCTGCTGCTAATGCAGGAACAATACTAACTACTTGCAATAGCACTGATCTATGTTCACCAGCAACCTTTACATCAGTGTTCATATGCTGTAAGAGCTTCTTTAAAACACCAGGAACAAGGTTTGTCATGGCCAATTCCTTCAGCACGCATCACTTCAAAATCCCAAAGCAAGATATCATCAAGAAAACAAAAATTTATACCTGAAATAGGTGAGAATATACAAAAAACACTGCTTCAGTTTTCTATATACCCCAAATCAACACAGAATGCTAAATATTAAAAGCAGCAAAACACATAATATGACTGATCCCAAGGTGAACAAGATTGGAAATAAAGTGGACAGACGTATGGTAAAAGGAAACGACCACCTCTGCCTTTTGTTACAAACAAGTTCAGTTCCGCTGATTACATAGAGTATGACACCGCAACGAAGACTGATTACATAGTTAATAGTAATCAAGATAAACTGTCTCCTCAATTAACAATACCAAAACACAATTTTAGCAGCACAAATCAAAGTAGAACCAGAACTAGAATCCTCACCTGATCAACCCCCAAATGGAAACTTTAAGGATCAGGTGCAATGATCAGACAGAAATATGAATAGGGTCATGGATTTTCCACTAGTGATGCCAAAACAAAGTAGGAAGACGACACAAACAATTCTGAACTATAAAGAAAGAAAATTAGAAAACGGAAGAAGTTGCAAAGCTGGAAAAGTCTGTAAAGATATGAATAATTGATGACAGGCCTAAATCACAATGACCCACATTGAAAGCGGGAGTAATTGATATAACCAACCTAAATCCAAGCAAGCAGCAGTAAAGAAATGGACACTCACCTTAAAGTCTGCAATTTTTATCCTAAGCCCGGAGGTGGAGGACTGGGGTCGGAGCTTCGTGCAGGTTAGTGGGTGGTGGGGGCGTGTTCAAGGGCTTGTGTTCAGATTTAGGTTTAGGTTGTGCGTGTGGGGTTGTGTTTTGGTTGATGCATTTCGTCGAACATGTGGCAGGTGGTTGGAGTTGTCAGATTTTGGTGCCCACTATTTCTTCTGAAATACTCAGTCTCACACTACGGAGTATATTAATTTTATAATTAATTAGGAAAATTACTCCTCAGTTGTCATTTTTTATTACAATGATTACATTACAAGTTCAATTCGAACATATCAATTCACTACGAAAACTATATCATTACATGACCAATCTATTACCAGTCTTTTAATCGAAACCAACCGAAACTATTACATAGGAAAAACTCCACCACATGGGGAGTTGAAAAGAGAATAGGAAATAACCTCTCAAAGCAAAAATATTGGTGAGGTCATGAATTGAACCCATGACCCTTAGGAAGAGGTTTATGAAAGCATATGTTTGAACAAGTGATTTTTGCAGAAGGGATGGTGGGTTCATCCGCTTGAATTCGAGTCATTCTAAATTTTCACAATTTTGTGACAAGTGTTTTTTCATTTTTTTATTTTGTGAGAAGTGAATTTGAGCCATGTTATTCTGTTCGTGAAAACTTTCTTTGAAGGTTTTACTTTCCTACTTTCTCTGACTTATTCAAGTCTTGTGGTTGGAGTTAACTTGATAAAAATGATACTCTCCCAATGTTGAGTAATAAAGAATGTTAGTTGTCAAGTTGTCTCACATCGAATAATTGATTGATAATTGCAAAGTATATATTAATTGGTCAAGTATATACTTGCAATTTATCACCAAATCATTGAATTATCAATTTAACACATTATAAGAAAATGTGCTTTTATCACCCACACTACTACACTAGATTTGGTCTCGCATAGAATCCAATCACGGCAATCATTAATGGTTAGTTGGAAATGCTAGATTATGAGCACAACTAAATAACTCATGTGAGTTTCTATACTAAAATAAGTAGTTGAAGACTTGCCTGTACCAGTAATATATTCATTTAATTAATTGTTGAAATTTTTTATGGTTGATTTTGATGATATTAAATTAGAAGCAATCAAATTTATATTATATCTTACAAAATAGTTTTAAATTTTAAAATCGTCAAATAAATCAATCATGGTTTATCAAAATTAACGTCATAAGAAAATTATTTTTCAAAAACATTCAGAATATTAGTGATGAACTGAAAACTCCAGAACAAATTTGCTTTAACCACCAAGCTTTGTGGTAGATTAAATATCCCTTAAAAATCCGTATTCACAGAACATCGGCACATATGGAGGTCAAGGATTTGAATCCAGTGTTGCGAAGAGCACATTCCAACCAAAATAAAAGTGACACAGTTTTAAATTATTCACATCAAAACTTCACCGTTTTATAAAGGGTTTCGGAATTTTAAATTTAGGTTATACTGTAGTAAAACTGCTTTGTTTTGGATTAATGCAAGGCAAAACTACGCCGTTTCATCCATTAGTTCCAAAACAACATCATTTCAATAGTTAATTTTCATCAATCCAACAAATGAGAATTAAAATTAAAAGTAACTAATAAATTCAATTGCCTATTTTAATCAAAATTCAATTTTAATCTCAATCATTAAAATCATTTACATGCATCTAGAGTGAAAAAACCCAAATAGGAACTTCCGATAAACAGTGAATCGGTTCACATGTAGTTGTGTATTGTTGTGGTCCACTTAACGAACATTAGGCCCATTGAGTGTACCCATGTGGCGTTTGCTACAAGTTTGAAACTCCATCTGACAATCTTGACATCATTTTGTTCCGCAATGGAGTAGAACATACCCACGTTCGTTGGACGGTTTGATTATTAAGAAATACTCGATGGACAGATGTAGTCAATACTCGATACTTTGAATTATAGGTACAACAATGTCAATAAATATGCGTCAACTAACACCTTTTTTCACTCAGTTTGCGAAATTTAATTTTGAATTGTATTGAACTGAATGATACCTAATTTGATTATTCATCGGATTAAATTCTTATTTTAGATATATTTTGGAGGTACTAACTACTATGGAGTATTAAGCAGCCATTGAGAGAATTATTGTGCAAATTACGGAATCATATCCAGTGTTTCAAATTTTTCACAAATTCAACCATTAGATTTATCACATCAATGGTTCAAATTTTATTCTTCTATTTTACAATAAATTTGTCTTACATAATCCTAACCCGTTTCACATTGTATACATTTACATATTGATATATTCGTTTGAAATTAAGGATATATTGGGATTTCACTTTGCATGCTCCAAGTTGCAACTAAAATCAAAATTACGAAGTTTTGATAATTAGAAATTAAAAACACTCCGTTTTGATCCAAAATTACTTCGTTTGAAGAAAAGTTTCATTAATTTTTAAATTGAATAATAATAAAACGATATAATTTTTTATACAGTATATTATAACTATGTCGTTTCAACTTGTTGTAAAACACTTCACGCATCGGATCCGAATCCCAAAGTTAACCGCGATCTCGTATTTATCGCATTCGATGATTTCATTTTAAGCCAAAAAAAGGATAGAAGATAAACATAATTTAATAGTATGTGCACCTCAAATTTCTGACAACTCTAGTAGTTCCCCTTCCACAATAGTAAATGATAAATTCCATGAACATTGTTTTCAAACAGAACATTTATTTCACACTGATACTAAAATTGACCTTGAATGTTGACTTTTCAAACTCAAAAACCCATTAGTTAGATTTGTTTTACCAAAGTAAAGCGTCACGCCTGAACCCAATATTTGAAATCCAACCAAACTGACAACCCGACCCGAATCACAGAATGTTTCCCTTTCTCAAAATTCAAATCCAAACAACAATAAAGTCCAAATAAGAAAAACATTAATTTAATTTTAATTTCAAAACCCACTAAATTCATTTTTATAATATATTATATTTAATTTATTTTAATATTAATTTATGTGATGCTACTTCGAACAACAGAAAAAGCGAAACAAAAAAGAGAAAGAAAAGCAGAACAAAGTCTCCAGCGGAACAGAGAGACAACAGTTTTTCATTTCTTATCGATTCTCGTGCTGCTGCTCTGCTTCGCTTTTCTCATCCTCTGTCATCTCCTGGCTTGTGCTTCATCGCCTTTCGGTTTCAAATTTGGATACGATTTTTGGAGGGTTAATTTCGGAAATCGTTGATCTACCGGATTTGGTCGTTTGAGGCGTCGTCCGGGGGATCTGAGGCGGGGATTTTGTTTGATTAAGGGGTTTCTGTTTGAGGATTGGGTGGTTTCTGCTGACATCGGCTGCCGGCTTTGCTTCAGGTTTGTGTGGTTTTATTAGGTTTTTGTGCTTTTTTGAATTTGACCGATTCAATCGGACGTGTTAATAAATTTGTTTATTTAATTATTTTAATTAATGAGATGATGTCAGTGAAGGATCTGGAAATTTAGACATGGGTGTTGCATTCTGCATTTGATATGAATTTGAATTAGTCTTATTAAAGATGCTGCTTGTTTTTGAGATGTGATACTGGTGAATTTGGAGGTTGTGTATGGCCTTATTGAAAGGGACATGTGTGTCACTTGTTCCTTTTTGTGAATGTATGGTCTAGGTCTATGCCTTGCCTGCCATTATGTTTAGCGGATAGCTTTGCAGTGGGGCCGTGTGAAGCTTGACATGTGGGTTTGATTGGGAGATGAAAGTAAAAGGCTTTTGATATAATGTGATGCAGGTTTTGGGATAGGCTGGCTGGTAAATTTGGGTAGCGGATGTGATGGAGAAACCCCCGACTTCTGCTGTTTTTTTAAAGTCAATCAAGTCTTTACCGGTTAGTTATAGGTATGATGGAGTACAGTCGCTGGAGAGTGATTTTCAGGGTGACGGAGTTGTGAGAAATGGTGTTGTGGTGGCACCTGGAGCTCTTGGTAGTGATGATCAAACAGGTTCGGTACGGAGTGAAGGGGAACGGAGTGGTTCAGTCAGGGGTGTTGATGATTCACCATACAGCAAGATTGGTACAATTGATGAAGAAGGGGTGTCAACTGAAGAGGAAGACTCGGGCATTGGTGGGTATACTCCAGATCCGGTTTGCCCAGCCGTACAGAATCTAAATGGGAGGATACATCCGCCTATGCAGCAAAAAAAGTAATTGCATTCCTTCTGTCTATATGTCACATTCCAAATTTATGGACAGATTTGTTGTGGGTCAACCCTTTTCAATCTTTCTTAGAAATAGTAGGTTTTATTCTGTGAAGTAGCATATTTCGGTGCAGGATGCTTTAGAGCTAGCAACTTAGTTTATTTTTTAATAGTTATTGTTTGTTCGCTCAGAAACATCAATCTTGGGTACAACTTTCAAATGGTGACTGGGAGTTGGGGACAATATTGACAACTTCTGGAACAGAAACTCTCTTATCATTGCCAGAAGGAAGAGTAAGCAACTAACATTGGTGTGAGGCCCACCATTCTGATGTAAACAGATTTCACATAATTACTGATTTTACCCTGAAACAGGTCATCAGGGTGAATACAGAAAGTCTGTTGCCAGCTAACCCTGACATTCTTGACGGCGTGGATGATCTGATGCAACTTAGTTACTTAAGTGAGCCGTCTGTCTTGTACAATCTCAGGCATAGATATGAGCAAGATATGATCTATGTAAGCATCCTAAGCAAATTACTTATGACGTGCATCGCTATTTTGTAAAGCTTATCATGATCTAGTTAAAAATTTGCACTTCAGACGAAGGCTGGACCTGTGTTGGTTGCTGTCAATCCATTCAAAGAAGTTCCCTTGTATGGAAATAATTACATTGAAGCGTATCGGCGGAAATCCATTGCAAGCCCTCATGTATATGCCATAACTGATACAGCTATTCGAGAAATGATAAGAGGTTTGAAGATTCCTTCATTTTGAAGTTTGTTTGTCTACTGCTGTTATCAACATTTGTATGCTGTTAGTTTAATTATGTTTACGTCCATGCTTTCAGATGAAGTCAACCAGTCCATCATCATAAGGTCAGTGCATGTCCAACTAGCATGTGGTGCCAATATCATTTTTTTTCCAAATTTTTCTCTTGAGTAAATCTGTTTATACCCTGGTCCATGACCGAATACTCATGTATGATATACAACCCCAAGCCCATTTGGACCAAATTCTTTATCAAATACTTAAAATGATACCAAGTGAGTTCCTGTTACATATATACCATTGAGTTTCTCGTTGCTGTAATTGATTAAAGTTTTCTGCTTATTGTAATTATTTTGTTGATCGATCTCATGTACCCATGGGTTAGGGACTAGGGTGCATGTACTGAATGTGATCAAAATTTCTGTTTTACATCTTTAGTGGTGAAAGCGGAGCTGGTAAGACTGAAACTGCAAAAATAGCTATGCAGTACCTGGCAGCACTGGGTGGTGGCAGTGGAATTGAATACGAGATATTGAAAACCAACCCAATTTTGGAAGCATTTGGCAATGCTAAAACATCTAGGAATGATAATTCTAGTCGTTTCGTAAGTGTCCTCCCTGCAAAAAGTGTTTTCTCCAATTGCCTATTATACATGCTTTTTCAAATTTACAATGCAACTTATGTTCTTGTATCACATGTCAGGGCAACTGATTGAAATTCACTTCAGTGAAACTGGAAAGATATGTGGTGCCAATATTCAAACATGTGAGACATTACCGGACTTCGACTGATATAATACTGCTTTTTGTTCTGGAATAGTTTCTCATGTTTTTCTTTTCTTATTGGTCCCACATTTCTTTTTCTTACCGGATCTGCTATTTAAACCATCTGCAGTTCTACTTGAAAAGGTATGACCACATTAAATTTGCTGGAGTGTATTCTTTTCCATGTTCAAGTCAATGACTTGGTTTATGTCATGGGCAGTCCAGAGTTGTACAATGCACAAAAGGTGAAAGGTCATATCACATATTCTACCAGCTATGTGCTGGAGCATCTCCCGAACTTAGAGGTATTTATGATCGTGTTATTACAATGATTGTAGACCTTTTTAAAAAACAGGATTGTGTACCAAAAGTGACCTCAATCTAATATGCTTGCATAATTTTGACCAAATCACGATGTTCCTGATGCATGGATTGCTTCTAGACTCCTGTAGCCTCCAAGTTTTACACCTCATGTATAAACTGGGCTAGACCTTGAGGTTTCTGCTTCAAATTAAGGAATACCAAGCAAACTATTATTGAACCATCTATTACTACCATCCTAGTTTCTTGTGGATTTTCCTTAAACCTCATTCTTGAAACTATTGATTAAAAATATCATTTTGATCAACATCACTATGTGATGTGGTTTTACACAGATGTTTAACTAGCATGGTAAGAATTTAGAAGGTCTTTAGTCCCCATTGTTGTTTATGGTTTCCATATATTTTGGTCAAATTATGAGTTTTGTTGATTTCTTAAGTTCTCCGTTAAATTTTTCTTTGATTATCAAGTAATCATAAATTGCTGACCAAACTTCATTGCTTTCCGGCAGAAAAACTGCATATAAAGAGTGTTGCTGAATATAAATATTTGAAGCACAGTGGGTGCTATTCCATAAATGGCGTCGACGATGCTGAGCATTTCCGCATTGTTCTGGTAATATTACTTACCAGTTTATTTTTAGTGTTGAGTTTTTGCTTGGCTTCTGTTTTATATATCTAGTTGTTGACTTATTGCTATTCCCAGGAAGCTTTGGACACTGTTCACGTTAGCAAAGAAGACCAAGAAAGTATTTTGCCATGCTGTCAGCGGTTTTGTGGTTTGGGAATATCTCGTTTACTGTGATTGATAATGAAAATCATGTAGAGGTTGACTTAAATGAAGGTAATCACTATTCTTATCGTGGACATGAGCATATTTGGGTAATGTTAGTCCTTAGTGAATCCAACTTCTAAATTGATTTTAACCTATAACTTAACTCGATATTTCAACTGGAAGCATATACTATTCACAGTTGGTTTACTGGATGGCATAGGCAATCTGATTGTTTACAGTACACCATTCATTTAAACATTTTGCTGGCAACCCAGATACTATGTTACTATAGAACCCAATCTAAATGTTGCGTCTAATAACGTAAAGAAAGAGACTATTCAGTTTTTGATTATGTGGACAATTATGTCAAAAATGGAGTGATTGTGACCCTCATTAACTGACCAGTAAACAGTATCTAATTTCATCTTTTCACGCGCACGTACAATCCATAACTACCAGCAGTTATCTTTTAGTTTCTTGCTGCTTACTAACACTGCCTTGATATCAAATTTAGGAGTGTCCAATGTCGCTGAGTTGTTAGGATGCGATGTTGTTGCATTGCAATCAGCTTTATCTACTCGCAAGATGAAAGTTGGAAATGATATTATTGTTCAAAAACTGACACTGCCACAGGTAACAACATATGAAATGCTAAATAACACGAATTCTGTCTCACCATTCCATTCACTTAATTTCATATGTTTCTTGAGCGGCAACTTTGATTCCTTCTGCAATTTCGGAGTATATCAATTAGTAGCTGGTTGATTGTATGTTTTCTTGATTCCTAGTGATGATACTTGAGATCTAATCTTTGTTATCCCCTCAAAGATACACAGCACACAAATATGCTCTACCTGAGAGTGACCACTTGTTTAAGTGACCTTTAGAAAACTTTATTTGTATTTCATTGCTTTCATCAATTAAGGAATGATAATGACACATTTCGAGAAGCTCTTTGAGTTTCTATTTCAAATTTCAAATTTTGATATCTGGATCTTATGTGTGTTGCATGAACACTCAGGCCATTGATGCAAGGGATGCTTTGGCAAAATCAATTTATGCTTGCTTGTTTGAGTGGTTGGTTGGGCAAATCAACAAAGCCTTGATTGTTGGCAAGAGACGAACTGGCAGATCCATAAGTATTTTGGATATATATGGGTTTGAGTCTTTTGAAGTAAGATTCACACTTCTTTTCCTTTTGACTGACCTCAACTTAACATAACAAATGATCTGAATTTGAAATCTTTCTCTTTTTCCAGAATAATAGTCTTGAGCAATTCTGTATCAACTTTGCAAATGAGAGGCTGCAGCAACACTTCAATCGTCATTTATTCAAGCTGGAGCAGGAGGTGATGCTTCTTGATGCTCTGATGCTTAAATATTCATTTACCAGTATCCAGTAAAACATGTTTAAAGCAGATATACGGTTAATAATGTAGCCGGGAGTAGATGGCTGTATTTATCTACTTTGGAAAACATGCTGAGTGCATGAATCGTATTAGTCATTCATTCCCTTTTCATTGGACACATTGGAAATCTGGCCCACGAACTATAACAACCACTAATTCGTTTGGCTCACAGGAGTACGTTAATGACGGGATCGACTGGGCAAGAGTTGAATTTGATGACAACCAAGAGTGCCTAAATCTTTTTGAAAAGGTAATCGGAACCACTGGATGTTTGCCAAACTAAAAGTTAATGCTGTTTATATTGATGTTGCTCAATGTGACTTGTAGTATCAAGTTCAGTATAGTGTTTTCTTGACGCAACAAATTGCAAGTTAGGTTGTAATCTTCATATTTCAATGTGACTTGTAGTATCGTTATCAAAAAAAGTGACTTGTAGTATCAAGTTCAGTATAGCTTCGGCTTTTTCATATTTTAAAGCTGCATCGGTGGCCCTGGACTGCATGCTTCTTATTTTTTCACTAAATTTTAGATCTCAGCAAAAATTGAATACTGGCATTTTATATCTGACTTTTGTTATAACTTGTATAGCTCTAATGGTTTTTAATACTGTGATTCATCTCTTATTTCTTATTTTCATTTTTGTAGAAACCACTTGGTCTAATATCTCTGTTGGACGAGGAGTCTACATTTCCAAATGGCACTGACTTATCACTCGCTAACAAGCTAAAGCAGCACCTGAAATCAAATTATTGCTTTAAAGCAGAAAGAGGTCAAGCTTTTAGTGTCCGCCATTTTGCAGGAGAGGTATTTGACTCTATGGGCAATACAAACATTTATATTACTCGACATGATATTCTTTGTAACTTTGGTGATAAACATGCTATTTAGTGTCCTTGGATGTTTTCCACCTTAACATGAACCAAATTTCCTTGTGTCGCCGGTCAGGTTACGTATAATACAGCTGGCTTCCTAGAGAAGAATAGGGATTTGCTACACACGGATTCCATTGATTTACTAGCATCTTGTACTTGCCACCTCCCTCAAATATTTGCTTCGACAATGCTTACTCTATCCGAGAAACCAGTTGTCGGTCCCTTGCACAAATCAGGTGGTGCAGAATCCCAAAGACTAAGTGTGATCACAAAATTTAAGGTATACTTGTGTCCTTGTTATATGGGTACTTCTCTTTACTTTTTGATTGAATGAGCTGATGCATATTAACCTTTTTCCTCATTTATTTGAGGACATTCAATAAACATTTTTTCTATTAAGCCATTGGGCATAAGTCTTTACTCATAACATTCTTCCATTATCTTACTCAGAGTGAGCTGTTCCAGCTGATGCACCGATTAGAAACCACAACACCACATTTTATTCGTTGCATAAAGCCCAACAGTGTGCAGTCTCCGGGGGTTTATGAACAAGCACTTGTGTTGCAACAGCTAAGATGTTGTGGAGTTCTAGAGGTGGTCCGAATTTCAAGGTCTGGCTTCCCCACAAGAGTGACTCATCAAAAATTTGCTAGAAGGTACTAATGTGAATATTTGATTACTTTAGTTTTTTTACATTAAATGACACTCTTTATATGCCCATGTTTATAAATCGCTTTCCTTTTTGCGTAGGTATGGTTTCATGTTGTTAGAAAATGCTGCCACACAAGATCCTCTTAGTGTTTCCGTTGCGATTCTTCATCAATTTAATATCCTACCTGAAATGTATCAAGTTGGATACACGAAATTGTTCTTCCGAACTGGTCAGGTAAATATGCATTATGCTGGTGTTTGGAAGCTAAACTCGATCTTTTCATTTGAAAAAGTGCCTTATTGTAACTGCTTGCTTGCATGGAAATTACTACAGATTGGAGTGCTCGAGGATACCAGAAATAGAACTCTTCATGGTATACTGCGCCTCCAAAGTTGCTTTAGGGGCTACAAGTCCCGGTGTCTTCATAAGGAGCTGAAGAGGGGCATTGCAACTATACAGTCATGTACGTCATTAGCCTCTCTTTTGTTATATATTTCGTTTTCCCATTTCTGTATGTGGCTTTTAACAAAGTTAAAGATGATACAATTTAACTTTCGTTCCCGTGTTACAGTTATTAGAGGTGAGAAAGACAGAAAGGAATATGCAGTCTTACTCAGGAAACACAGAGCTGCCATTGTCATACAAAAGCATGTGAAAGGCAGGATTATTAAGAAACGATTTACTGATAACTACCAGGCATCTCTTGTCATTCAAGCAGGTCAGCATTTCGTTGCCTTTATTCTTTAGTGGGGCAACGGCTGGATTCTATTGAATGTCCAGTCATTACTGTTTCTGTATTCCTCCGGCTTAAGTTTTAGAATGACGAAAGCTCATGTAAACCATCTAACTACATGGCCGTTGAAAAATTATTCTTTTAAAGCATATTAAGAACATATGGTCCCCAAAAGTGTTCCCTAATAGAGGATTGAAACAATGCCTTAGTTTTGCTAATGTAGATTTTGTTTTTTAGTAATTCGAGGTTGGCTAGTCAGAAGATGCTCAGGAAACCTAGGACTTTTGAATTTTGGAGGCCGAAAGGTGATGAAATTTTCATATTCATACGTTTATATTTTTGTATCTAACTGAACTCATTGTCTTTGGAGATTTGTTGGACTAACAGCTGTGTATAATAATAAAATAGGCTGATGAATCTGAAGACGTAGTTGTCAAGGCTTCCTTCTTGGCAGAGTTACAACGCCGGGTCCTCAAAGCAGAAGCTGCTCAGAGATTGAAGGAAGAGGAGAATGACATTCTGCATCAACGTCTTCAACAATATGAAAATCGATGGTCTGAGTATGAGCTGAAAATGAGATCCATGGAGGAAATATGGCAAAAACAAATGAGATCTTTGCAATCCAGCCTTTCGATTGCCAAAAAGAGTCTAGCCATTGATGAATCAGGGAGAAACTCTGATGCATCAGTCAGCATGAACGATGACCATGACTTCAGTTTGGATACAGGTAGTAACTTCAAGAGCCATGAGAGCAATGGACTGGAGTTCGCCCAATGAGTGCGGGTTTGAGTGTCATAAGCCGTTTAGCAGAAGAATTCGAGCAACGTAGTCAAGTTTTCAAGGATGATGCCAAATTCTTAGTGGAGGTAAAGTCAGGTCAAATCGAGGCCAGTCTCAATCCTGACCAAGAGCTGAGAAGACTGAAGCAGATGTTCGATTCATGGAAAAAGGATTATGCAATAAGACTAGAGAAACGAAGGTCATACTTCATAAGCTGGGAAGTGAAGAAAGTTCTGCCGAGAAAAATCGAAAGAAATGGTGGGGAAGGATGAACAGTTCCAAGATAAACTAAGTTTGTTATTTGAGTGTGATTGCCAGAGCCATCAACAAGGGCCTCCCTCCCTCCATATGTGATGTGTATTTGTTTATTTATGAAGAGAAACATACTCCATATGTTCAACACTGAATTTGTGTATGTGATGATAATATAATGCCACATAACAGACTTGATTGTCGTCAGTAAGACATGGAGCGGATCATGTAACAAATGTATTAAATTAGTAATTGTTTGTCTAAAAAAATATGGGGCAGTTGGATTTAATGATTTTTTATTTAAAAAATTTAAGATTAATATCATATTATATTGTATGTTCTCAAAAATATTTGTTTGTACTCTGAATGTTTATCGTATATTAAAATTACTAAAATTATAATTACAGTTAAAAAGCCCCATAAGTTTGTCAAGGTATTAGGAGTTTCAAGCAAGTTACAATGCATATTCTTTTATGATACTAAACTTTCTCCTCCTCAGTTGTTATTGTTGTATGACTTGAAATCATCAAGTGTAAAACAATGTTATATCCCTTCCGAAATGGCATCTGGAAACATACAGATAGTGGAGCGTAATGTCGAGTCACTTGTTTCAATACCTAATTAGAACATGTCTATTGTTTTTTTCTTTCTAGTTCATGTGGCGATGTGAACTTTCTACGTACTCAAGATGCGAATTTTTATATTTATTCAATTTTACTCAGTTTTTATGAAGCTCTGTATCTTTTTAATTAGCCACTGATTGCTGCGTCTTATTATCAGACCAATGTATTGATAACTTATCACTTTTATGATGTGGTATATATCAGCAATGTTTATGTGTGTGTCTGTTAGCTCCTCTCCATCTCTATACTCAAGATTAGAGGAACTTCCTATTGTGTAACAAATAGCGTTGAGTTTATCAAATTACCGTATTCACCCAAAAGCGTGATGACCTGTTGGTTGAGATATCTTTGTAAATGTCTCAAGTCCTAGGTTTAATACCTAAAACCATCATGCATATAAAAAAGTTGTAGTGTGCCATGTGTTGATAGAAGGGAGAGCTATGTGTATCATGTGTTGATAGAAGGGAGAGCTATGTGTGCCATGTGTTGATAGAAGGGAGAGCTATGTGCCATGTATTGTTGGAGTATTAAATGTATGGTGAATGATAATGAAGAAGATTCTTGGATTTGGAAGAAATGAAGTTTACATGGATGAATATACTTAATTGGAGGATATGCAATAAAAAGCTCGAAGTGATTAATAATAATCGTTGTTCCAATAGGTCATCGTTAGATGGTTTCGAAATTATAACAATGATGTACTTGTAAATTCATACCTGTAATCAAATTTTTTTACCGTATTCACAACGCTATTGCAGTTTCTAGTACTATTTCTAACACATCATATATTTATGACTAGAAATTTCATTTAGTAATCGAACACATGTTTTTGCATTTTATTAATGGATGAGATTGCGCCAATATATTAATGGGCTATGTAATGCATATATTTTGATGTGACATTAAATATGACATGTGGAATGACATTATGCAATCCCAACTATTGATAAAATGAAATCAACGGATGCAAAGTGAGGTTCACGAAATATCTACTTAACAAACTCTCATAAAGTCTAGTTGTTAGACTTAAACGTATTGCAGCGAAAATATCCAAGATCTTAACCGTATTATGGATTCAAAAGTCAATAATATCAAAATAAACAATAACAAAAATACGCATACCTGAATTCGTATTAGCACTAATAACTTAATTGCTGAAGGTTGATCTTCCAATCTATTCATGCGATCTTTATGACAAATACTTAAAAGTTAATACTATAGATACAGAGTAAGAATCCAGAGGGACAAATAACTTTTGTAAGACAGAAGAACACGATCTCAACCGTTGATTTTGATTGATCTGACGGTTGAGATTAAATTGGATTTTAATTTAAATAGGTAGTTGAATATGCAAAATACATGGGTGGTTGAGAATGACGGCTATCAGTCTCAACCGTTAGATTATTAGAAATCAACGGTTGACATAATGTCCCACTGTCTCGCGTATAAATGAATGTCCTCTTTGATCTCTTTCCTACATATGTATATTGATAATAATTAATAATAGAAGTGAAGGAAAAAAATTAAGGAATATATTGATATTTTTATAAAATGGTGATCTCAATCATTACATACTAATAATTTAATTAATAAGATTTAAACTCACAATATTTTTACATGGCCAACCACTACGTGTTTTATTAAAATTACTTTAATATCAATAGCCAAATTAATAACAATTGATTTAGTTGTTTTTTTTACAAAAATATAATTTTTTTTCTTGATCTTTATTCATTCTAGAGGTTAAATATTAAATTTAATTAGTTAACAGATAATCATTCTATAATATTGATAATTACTACTAAAATAATTACTTACTACCCATATAAAATCAAACCTATGATAAGAATTCTATGCAAACCCTAAAGAAATATGTCGCCATCCTCACAGGTATCAGAATTTTCAGAAGAAATAATTGAAGAAATCCTAGTAAAGCTCCCAGCACAATCGCTATTAAGATTCAAAACAGTCTCAAAACAGTGGCTAGCCTTGATTACCAGCAACTCTTTTGCAGTCCGACAACATCAAATTCAAACCTTAGCCAGCAGCAACATCTCTTCTTTTTTACTCTATAGCAAGAAATTTATCAATCCTATTTCAGTATCCCTAGGCAGAGGAGGAGACCCTTGCGGATATTTCAATATTAACTTCCCACACAATATTGCGGACATGGGGATTCCGCTGCAGCATTATTCTTTGGTTTCAGCTGGATACGGCATCTACTGCATATTTCATTATTCAACAGCCTTTCTATGGAATCCAACTACAAAAAAGATCAACATGGTTCCTCCTTCGCCGTTTCATACCTCCAGGAGGCGTTACTGTTGTCGTTTTGGAACAGTTGAATATAAAGACGGCAACTTTTATTACAAAGTTGGTAGAGTCGTTTTAGGAGCAGTTTCTCCAATTAACACGCCCACGTCATCTTTTTCACTTGAGTTCTACTCCTCCAAAACTAAATCATGGAAATTGATACCAGACTTTTTCTCCATTAGATTTAGTTACTGGAATAATTATGTTCTGAATTTTAATGGAAAGGCTCATTGGGTGGTCAGTCCGCCCGGACCGGAGGCGTACATCATGAGTTTTGATTATGAAACCGAGGTCATCAGAAGTATTAAAACTCCATTACCTCCTAAAGAGATTGGTGGTTACTACGAAAAAAGGCGTATTGTTACTTTATTTGATGGTAAATTTCTATGTCTTTTACTTACTCGAACAAATTATTTTGATCGATACCTCGACGTCTGGGTTATGCGCAATTATGAGAGTGAAGATTCATGGACAAAAGAATTTACAGTTAAATTGGGTAGTATAAATATTATGGTACCATTAGGGATTTCAAGCAAGTTACAATGCATAATCTTATATAATTTTATGCATTCTCCTCCTCGATTGTTATTGTATGACTACAAATCATCAAGTCTAAAACAATGTTATATACCTTGTGAAAAGGCACCCGACTACATGGAAATGGTGGATCAAGATGTTGACTCCCTTGTTTCACTAGCTACTTAGAATTAGCTGTATTGAGTAAATTTTCACTTGGCTCTGATGTAATAGATTTATTTTAAGTATTTATTTTCTCTATATTTGCATGAGTGTTCATGCAACTTTACTTTGTCAGTGGATTAGATATAGTGTTGCATTTGAATTTCGGTGCGAGAATTTGTTTTTGACAATTTAAACGACGTTACGTAATCAATTTTTGTGACAAATTTTATATGACCTTAAAATTGTCGCGTTACATAGTTTTGCCTTACAAATTTTATGCAACGAATATACCTAATTGTCAGTTGAGAAGAGTTGGTTAGAGGCTTGTTTACAGAAAAAACGAATGGGGTTGGAGGTACTTCCAAATTGAATACATAGTATTTAGAGCGGAAACCTCAAGCACAATCAATGATTAAAAAATTGTTATGGAACGTCTTTTTATTGATAGAGAAGATCAAATATAAAATAATTATTAAATATAAAATACAAATAAATCAATCCGTCCGATTTTTCAAATTGGGCGGCCATGATTAGATTACAAAGTTACGTGGCTGTGTACAACACTGTAGATCGGACTAAGTTAGCAATCAGACACAAAACCCTAAAAATCTGATGAAGATAGACGTTTCACTAAAAACGACATATATATGTCTAGTCCATTTCGGGTTGAAAACAGTGGTCGAGAGAATTCTTTAATTGCATATGAGTTGCACATGTTTCCATGTGACATAATGACATGGTACAATCTCATTCATTGATAAAATATAAACAACGATGCAAAGTGACTTTAATAGATCAATCAAAATAAATAAATCCGCATGCCATATCCAACTAATGTAATGTTGCAAATGTTGATAGCTGTAAATTCTTATTTCATATGGGGAATATTAATTCTTTAGTAATAGTTTACAAACTATATACTTTCTGCTACGAAACTGGTTCAATCATTTGCACCAATATTGGCATCCTTATTTGCTGTTGACTAGGCATTTGATTTTTTCAAGGACTCAGCTATCCGCTTCGAGATGCAATAAGCAATGGACTCAATGGTGATCATGGGATTAACTCCCACTGCACTTGGCAAAACACTTCCATCACACACAAACAACCCTTTCGCTTCCCAACTCTCTCCGTTTTCATCCACTGCGCCTTCGTGTTCAGTAGCTCCCATTTTGCAACTTCCCATCTGATGAGCGGAACAATGCATGCTCCAAAGTTCCTTGCGAGATCTTGGCCCTCCGTCTATGGTTATCTCGTCTAAAAATGCCTCAAAGTCTTTATTGGAAATACCTTTGCAATTTAGCTTGAGTCCGTCACTTCTATGAGTGCCCACTTCAGATGCCCCAGCTGCAACCAGGATCCGCAGAGCCTGTCTAAGCCCGTATCTGAGATTTTCTTTGTCTTTGGATGTCATGTAGTATGATATCCTGCCCTCCTCTTTAATTTGCCCAGTGCCTTCATCTCTGATTAATGCGAAAATGTGAGCTGTTCTCGAAAACTTTGACATTCTATCCTTCATGTCTCGGCCTGAGATCCATGGCGTGAGAGTGGCGCAGGAGCCAGGGCCGAGTGAGGCTGTTTCTATAATTGAAGTGAGTTTCGATGTTTCAGGTGAAAATACTTTATGGATGGTGGTGATTATTCCCCCTTCATGTTTTTTTCCTTCGATATCAGATTCTGATTCTGGAAAGTGACCCCAGGCCATCAAAACTGGATGGAGATGAAGGTTTGCGCCGATATGTGGGTTTGTCAACCCACTAGCAACCATCAAAGGAGGAGTCAGGAGTGATCCGCAAGCTGATACTGAGACTTTCGCTTCTATACGAATATTTTTCTTGACATTATTCGTACAAGCCTCTGCGATCACGCCCAAGCATTTCCTTCCAATAGTTCCATCGTTTTTCTCTTTGATTATAAACCTTTTGGCCTTACAGCCCGTGATGATAACTGCCCCGTTCTCTACAGCATCCACAAGCCAAGTAGTGTCCGTCCCCTTTTATCGCCTTTGGGGCACCCATAACAGCAGGAACCACAGTAGTGATCCTCGGAAGAATTTCTAGGCACGGTTTCAGCTTTGAGCCCAAGCTTCTCGCACCCTTTCCGCAAAACCTGATTCTGAAACCCTTCTTTAGTACAATGCTCAGTCACGCCAAGTCTCTTCCACACAACATCCATAGCATCTTTATACTCAGAGCTACTGAACATTGGCAGTTTTTGATCAAGCCCATTCATTCAGCACCGATTCTGGTGTTCTAATCGAGGCTGACCAATTCACGCCTGAGCCCCCACCCACCATAGATCCAGCCATGATCATGACTTTTGCATCAAGCGTTGAAAGGAACCCTCCAGCGTCATACAACTCCTCCAAAGACGGACCTTCAAGAGAAGTATAATCCTCACTCACAAAGTAATTCCCTTTCTCCAAAACAACAACTTTATGCCCTTCTTGAGCCAGCACTGCTGCCGCTACACCTCCTCCGCAGCCCGAACCAACAACCACAACATCACACTTGATCTTGACAGTTCCATTATCCACTTCAACATCAATGCCTTTTTCAACAAGTTTGTCGATGAATGTGGAGTCATTTTCTACCCTGGTCTCAATTATCCCCTTCTCAAGTGGCCTTTGTTGTTTTCTAGGATAGCCTGTGGTTTCTTTCTTTTCTAAATTGTACCCAATGGCTTCCCATGTCGGATTTTCACACTTCTCATCAACCTACAAATGACATCAAAAATTGTTAATTGCTGCCAAATTTAATTTTTCATGGACTACAAATGCATTCAGATTCTTGTCAAATTGTTAGTCAACACTTGAATTAACCTGAAGGTCAAAACAAGTAAAACGTTAAACTAGGTGAACTGCATAAATCAAACATTCGAACTTACCCAAGTGTAGAAAATGAGCATAGTCATAATCTTGGTCATCAAAAAAACCAATCTAAGAGGAAGCAGTCTCTTCTCCCTGGACCATTTCTGCAAAACCCTCTCCGAACCTCAACCGGCATCTCACAAAACTTTAGCACAAAGGCCACTCCATTCCAAACATGCAAATCCACAAATCAACAAAGTCCCAAATCTAGTCGACAACAGCTTCAACACAACTCTCAGCAACACAACACCTTCCTTCAACGACCTCCTCATAAGCTTATCAGCCACCTGAACAAACACACACATAACAAATTCAAACTCAGTATAAACAAAATCAAAACTTTAATCAAATCTCACAACCCCAGATTCAAAGTTCCCAACTTTCGAGCAGATTTCGCAAGAGGGTCAAATAAAAATCAATCAAAGTTAGAAAAACCTCATCGGGAATCGGAGGTTGCGCGGCTGAAGCACCATAGAAGGATGTGAAAACAGGGTTGTGTTTTTGTTGACCATCCGGAGACAAGGAAGGTATGAAAGCATCGCATATAGAGGATAGTGCTTGGATCTGAGATTGGGACAAGCCATGATTGTAACTTTTTCTTGCTCCTCCTGTCAACAGAGGATGTCCGGCGTGTGTAGGATTTCCTGTTCCATTCCCGTTCATGATGTTGTGTGGATTGTTTGAGTGAAGAGTTTTGGTTTTGAGGATTGAGTAAAATAATATTATGGATTTGATGGATGGATTATTGAATCATCACGCCACACCGCCAATTTATATGATTTTGGATGCTACTGTTTTGGACACGTTCGTGCAATGCAAGTATCTCTGTTTTAGGTCGGGTCGACAATTACAATGAATCTTTTTATGTTTAATTATTGACTTCTAAGAGTAGTATGAATAACATTTTGCAGTTTTGAAGCATAAAATGTTAAAATGACATAGTTTTAATTCACGATAAAATGATATTCGGAATTTTAAATTCACGTTTGTAATAGCTCGGATCCCAGATAAGTCGAGACAAATTTCGTAAGGGTCGCTAGAATCTCATAGTGATTCATTAATTTGCATATATGAATTAAGTGTAGTTTGACTATCAAAAAGCCTAAGTATAATGATACATAACTAACCCTTGCAGCAAAATTAATATGTTCATACCTTTTAACCAAAACGAGTAAAAATTAAACTTTCATTTGTTTTCATCTTATCTTCAATAAGTCAAATTAGAGTTGTGGTCGAATGGATAGACATGAAGATAAAACAAATAATTAGAATTCCCTTATAAAAAATAAGTCCAAAATAATTGTAAATTTAGGGATGAGATGCCTGAAAAACTATCATTCATCAAGTCTGACCGGAGCATTCTTAGGGTCCCGGTCCGCAAACGGGGATGCATACCCACACAGTGAGTAAAATGTGCATTAGTTTTAGTTGAAGATCGTATTGACCCGTTGAAGGACGAGTCTTATTTTTCTTCTTGTAGACTTTTTAATAATGTCGGGCAGGCTTACGGGCAGGATAGGTCTCACTTAAATCAAAGCTACTTTGTGCAGTGGATAATTCCCTTTGATTCATCTCCCGAGTCCTGAGTGATATTTTCTTGAGTGTTTACTAGGCAGTTTTCCGGACCTTTCTCGTAAGGAAGACTGTTAAACCAATAGAAGAGTTGTGATGAAGCATAGCTTTGGGGCAGGTTGGGCAGGTCACGTGTTGCTTATTCTGAGGCTCGACGGCTCCTACTAGATAAATCTATTCAAACATTAAATACAAACGAATTAATCAAATCTATAGAGATGTGATAAAAATGCTTACACATAAATGATTTAAATACTCTCCAAATTTAAGCTGACTAAGAGGCATTACTAAATTTTAAGGTGACCAACCAACATTTCATTTCTTTTATTTTTTTGATTACAATAGGTAAATTACAAGCTCAATTTTAGCATATCAATTCACAACGAAAACTATACTATTACATGATGACTCTTAGGACAGAGAATTTATGAAAAGTCATTGCCACCAATACACTACACTAATGGCAACCGGAATTTCATTTCAATGTTGTGACTCGTGTCCTTCAAACTACCTTTGGATTAGGGTCCAAGTGACGGGAGGTCCCCGGCAGCACCCTCCTGTAAGTTTAATCCGTTTGATGTAGAGTCAAGTCCTGATTTGAAACTATCATCTGAACCTGAGACTAATGAGTTATTATTAAAGTGTAGCAAAAATGACTAAAACTTATTTTCAAAAATGATATACCAATACATACCCAACTCGGGGAATTCATGACCTGTCCATTATTCCGACTGATATTAGCAACATGCTTTACATCCGCAGGAACCCGATTTCCATTTCTGATTCCTTATCAACTTCTGCAGTTGAGCTGAGTCAAAAACTATTTTCTGTCTATTACATCATTAATATTTTAGCATGTTGGAAGCTAATATGCTGTAATGGATTGTTGAAGCCTAGAAGGAAATTTCTATTAATGAAAAAGAGCATTTGGATGCAACATTAAAATGTGGCTGAAATGAATGCTGAAAGGATTCATCGTCCCCATTTTTGATAAAGCTAATCCCCTGTGAACCTCTAGTGAAGTTTCTGCCACCAAATTCTCTTTCCTTCCTCTGGATCCCATCGACATCTAGTCTTCGAAATTTTTGTCCGGATAATACTGTGGATCATTCATATACATTGTAGCAGCATTTTAAGTTAAGACACAAGTATTTTTAGTGTACTTAGATAGTATGAATTCATTTTAGAAATTTTCACATTCTATATAAAATTAAAAGCATAAAATCTCATCACACTTCACGAGTTATATGAAAATTTGCATTGTATTTAATACCGAAAGTTAAAAATTTATGACTGAATCACATTGATATCAAAACAAAAAGTAAGGAACTTGTTCTGGTGGAAAGTAGCATTAGCTTCTATATTCAAGTGGGATCATTTAATGGTCCAAAGGATTGCGTGTGCAGAAATGTACACGGTTGGAGGGACATTGAATTTGAAAGACCGATTTAATAACAATGATCATCAGCGTCTGTCTAATGAACTTGCATTCATCATATAAATTTACTAGATCAGTTTTGCGCCAGTGATCATCAATCAGCATTTGTTGGCATATATTTGATCAATGCCAAACGACAAAATGGTGTACTTTCTACAGCCATGTCCTTCTAACCTCCTAAGGTGATTTTCTGTTGTCCATGCCCACAGAGGCCTGCATTGCAAGTATCAACATGAAAAAATTATTAGTAGTAATCTGAACAATTTTCATACCCTAGAACTAGCCTCTTCGGTAGGGAACATAATCTGGATTGATCTTGAGTAATTACCAGTTCAGACTTATTTTCGCCCTCACACATAATTTTACTAGAAAGGGTTCGAAGTGCATACCAAGTACTTGTGGATTTGTTCAAGTAATGGCGGGAACATTTTGCAAAGTAGTGCCATTTCCTGTTTAGCATCTTGTGTTCCCCCGATAACTTCCATGAACTTATTCCTCTCTGGAACAAGCTTCACAATGGCCTGATCGAGAATTGATTTATGTGAGTATCAAATAGATTATTCAATTATATTGAGAGGGATTGTAAACAGATGCAAATGTCATAATTATAGGAATGGTTATACTACCATGAAACTTGTGAGGCAAATCCAGCCGTGCCATTTCTTAAGCGTCCTTTCATATGAAATCATAGACACATGTAACATGGACCAGTCCTCATGGTCCAGTAAGTTTTGAAACAATTCCACCAAGAAGTCCATGGCCCTGACGAAGAAAGATCAATATCAGTTTGAGAATGAATACAAACCTACGAACGTTCAACTTATCTAGTTCCTTACCTTGTTATCCAAAGGAGAGCATTTGTACTGCTGGATGAGGATTTCGTTAGTTTAGCTGCAGCCTCTGCTCGCAAAATACTCTGCAAATTGTTGAACTTTGCTGGGCTCGAGAGATATCTTGATTCCAAAGTCTGCAAAGTATATAGCAAAATCACATTTCATAGTCCAGGTTCAAAATTATAAAAGTTATTTGTCAAGACTAAACTACAAAGCTGGACCTTACCACAATATAACCATCTACAATATTTTTGACGAGCGACATTGATGTCCCGCACTATCTAACATCACAAGAAAATTGAGCAATGCGTCAATAACCAAAAATGATGCCAAAATATATAAAAAAGTCGACAAAATTGCAGTGTTGATAGTCATCAGAGCATTGGATACATTACCAACAACAGGCAACAGATGCTTGCAGGCATCCAAAAAGGGCTTTGTTAGTACTTCCCCATCCGGTGATTTTGCTTTCTTAATCTCTTCCATAGCTGCTCTGAATACACTTATCTCCATACCCTTCAACTAAAAATTGAACACAACATCCCATTTACAACTTCATTCATATCCAATAAAAATCAAAAACAAAAAAGCATCAACCTTTACCAGCAAGATTGAAACTTTAATTCAAACACACAAATCCAACAACAAAATCCCAAATGGGTCATGTCCAAAACCACAAACAAACAATCTCCTAAGTTGCAAAATGAAAAAGAACAAACCTCTGATTGCGTGTAATTTTCTCTTGCAAAGGATTATTGCTGGATTAATTGAGGAAGAAGAACAGGCTGATGTTTTCAGTTTTGAAGACACATGGAATTCTAAAATTGTATATTTGTAACAAGTTAACAGGTGTGCTTGAAAAGCTAAAAAAGTGAAGTTTTTTTTTCTTTTTCTGTTGGACAATTATTTAAATTTAGTATTATATTAGTAACTATATTTTACTTAATTAGTGTATTTCTTAAGCAGGTAAGCTGTTTTTATATAATAATTGATAAAAAACCGCTGGAATTATTTATGTCAGAAGTTATGGATGCATGGGGTTAACGTGTGGATCTTTTGTAAGCAAACTCTGAAGCTATAACTCAATTTCATTCGTTCAAGTTATTTTATTTTGTCTCCAGTTGTATCAGACTTCAAGATATCCTTCGATAAAAGTGAGGTCTGAGAAAATTTTAATCGTTAATTTGATTAATCTGACAGTCGAAATTTAATCTGATTTTTGTTAGTTGGATTTGCAAAATGAACTGACGGTTGAAATCAACGATTATTTTTAGTTTAATTCTTAACAATTGGATTACTAAAGATTAATTATCGAGATATGTCTCGCTCTCCTATAAATATATGTATTTGTCCTTGGTAGACCTTACTCACGAAGTTAGTTATTTCAATTGTTTATTTCAATTAATTAAACATTTGAAAATTATACATGATTAATTTAGAAATGAATTATCTATTAGTTGAATTAATAAAAAATAAAGGAAAATTGATATATAAGATGGGAATTGAAAGAGAATTAAAGTATATTCTAGACAACATTACTCAATCCGACAAGTGGGTTTTAAAAAGGAATGAATAAGAAGATAAATTTGAAACACGGATGGGAACCCACTCAGTGAATATTCTTTAAGGAGCTTGGCTATAAAGCACAACTCTAAATGACGAAAAGATCCTTCAGTTTAGTATAAAAAATACTGATAGATGATGATTGATGAGGGATGTTTTAGTAATTTAGTAAAAAATACGATAGATGATGAAAGGATTTTTTGAGTTAGGATTAAGGGGGACAAAAAATTATCGTAAGACGAAAGGACTTAATCTTATTCGTTGATTTTATTAATTTAACGGTTGAGATTAAGTTGGTTTTAATATAATGGGCGGTTGGATTTGCAAAAAACCCTAGCGGTTGAGAGTGACGATTATATTTTTGAATCAAATCTCATCTATTAGATTGTTAGAATTCAACGATCGAGATCATGTCTTTCAGTCTCACATTTATTTAGCTGTACTCCTAGAACTTTACTCAGGATTTCTTTATCAAAAAATTGTGTAAGATTAACAAGTGAACACTTTATATCGGCGAACTCATCCGACCGGATCACGACATATTCAAATATTAATACGATCGGTGTCCCTTCATACAAGGCTTATTTTCCGACCACTAATTTCTCATCTAAAAATTGAAAAAAGAAAAAGAAACTTGAGATTTAATTCATTTTAAAAATGGAGAAATTTGGGTAACGTTGTTTTGCTTATTTATTGTCGCTTTTCTGGTTTTCGCGGATTTAATTCTCAGCTGAAGAAACTCCGATTTGTTCTTTAATATTTCATGATCATCATTTTCAAAGATCGAACCTTGCATGTCCTGAAGGTTAGATTAATACAAATTTGACAATGCATGTTGATTTTTTCTAAAAGTGTGTCCAAATCTGAATCTTATTGTTGTTTTTTTGTCCGACTGATTTTCCAGTGCATGTATTCATCAGGGTTTTATTTGATTTATCATTTGTGTGTGATTTTAATGTTGTTAGGAGCTGGCATTTCCGATTTTGATTTGACTGTAAGGTGGCTGATTGATGTTCTGAGGTACTGGAAGGCTGTGTGTAAGTGAAAGGTGTGCATTGATGGATTCTGCTAGAGGGTGGCTTCAGAAACTCCAGCCGAGGGATCGGTCAAGGAGCAAAGGCTCCACTTGTGAAAGTGATTCAAGTGGTAAGCCACCATTAGGGGAAGAAGCACTTTCGGATGTCACGAAGAAAAAAGTCGCTGCTGCAAAGCAGCATATTGAAAATCATTACAAAGAGCAGATGAAGCATTTGCAAGAAAGGAAAGAACGGTAAGAGTCTTATTTTTCTTCTTTTTGTCGTATCTTTTTTGAGTGTTCGAGTTTGTTACATTTTTTTCTTGGAGAGTAGGCGGACTATGCTGGAGAAGAAGTTGGCTGATGCTGATGTCTCAGAGGAAGATCAGAATAACCTACTAAAATATTTGGAGAAGAAGGAAACTGAGTACATGCGCCTTCAGCGCCACAAAATGGGTGTGGATGATTTTGAGTTGCTAACTATGATTGGAAAGGGTGCATTTGGGGAGGTCATAACCTTTCTTTCATCATAAATTCTTTTAAGAATATTACTTATTTGCCATCACATACTGTGTCATTTTCTTCCTGTATGTAAAATAGTAAGAGTTATGTATACAGTATCCGATATGAGTTTCCTATGTTTCCCATATGATATTTTTTCTCTATCCAATTAAAAAATTAACTGAAAATGACATATTTTTGTTATTTATATGGCATTTTCAGGTCCGGGTTTGCAAAGAAAAGACGACAGGCCATGTATATGCCATGAAGAAGCTCAAGAAATCTGAAATGCTTCGTCGAGGACAAGTACTATTTTCCACATTGATCCATACTCCATTTCACTTTCTTTATGAGATTCTAATATTGGTATTTCGTGTATTATAGGTAGAGCATGTGAAAGCAGAAAGAAATTTACTCGCCGAAGTAGATAGCAATTGCATTGTCAAGCTGTACTGTTCATTTCAAGACAGTGATTACCTTTACCTCATCATGGAGTATCTACCCGGCGGTGATTTAATGACTCTACTTATGAGAAAAGACACACTCACAGAAGACGAGGCCAGATTTTATGTAGCAGAAACTGTTTTGGCTATTGAATCTATTCATAAGCACAACTACATTCACAGGTAATTCTTTAGTCCCTTCCAACATGTTCTTTACAAACATTTTTTGATCAATTGAGGTTTTACCGTGATAAAACTGTCGTTTTGTAGAGATATTAAGCCTGACAACTTGCTCCTGGATAGATACGGTCATTTGCGATTGTCAGATTTTGGGCTTTGTAAACCTTTAGACTGCAGTACTATTCACGAGGACTTTTCAGTTGATGATAATAATAACGGATCCTCACAGAAGGATGATCAGCCATCAGCTCCAAAGCGTACACAACAAGAGCAGCTGCAGCACTGGCAGAAGAATAGAAGAATGCTAGTAAGCTTCCAATGACAGACTATTACAGTGTTTACAAATTTAGTTAAACATTTTCAAAACACATTTTGTTGTAAAATCATATAATGTTGAAAAAAACCTTAAACACTTCGTTTCTTTAGTTGTGCCAAGTTATTACTTAAATTTGGGTGCAGGTCTTATCATTTCATTTGATCTTCCTTACAGGCTTATTCTACAGTTGGCACGCCTGATTACATTGCACCTGAGGTGCTTCTAAAAAAAGGCTACGGGATGGAATGTGATTGGTTAGTAACTTGATTTGTCAGGATATTGTGGAGTGAAAATGAAATAAGTAACTTGATTTTTCGGTTCACTAGGTGGTCGCTTGGTGCCATAATGTATGAGATGCTCGTAGGATATCCACCATTTTATTCTGACGAACCGATGACCACGTGCAGAAAGGTATGCTTGTTCGATAAGATTTGGTACTTCAATATTTATGGACAACAGAAATCTACATTTATGGTTATGGTAACTTTCTCAAATTTTGTACACAGATAGTGAACTGGAAAAGTCATTTAAAATTTCCTGAAGAGGCTAGACTATCTGCCGAAGCAAAGGATCTTATTAGTAAGCTCCTATGCGATGTTGCCCAAAGACTAGGAACAAAAGGTGCAGATGAAATCAAGGTGTAGACTGCATTCTGATTTAATTCGAGTAATCTATTACGAAACAGTTAGTAACTAACTTAATTCAGCATTTTTCATCCTTTTAAGGCTCATCCGTGGTTTGATGGAACTGAATGGGATAAACTGTATCTAATGGATGCTGCATTTATTCCTGAAGTCACTGACGATTTAGATACTCAGAATTTTGAGAAATTTGATGAGGTATCTCATCTGCAATTTTCTTCCTCGTGCTAAAAATATATATTCCTTAATGTGCAACTTTATGTACTGCAGTCGGAAAACCATCCTCAAACTTCCTCGAAATCAGGTCCTTGGAGAAAGGTGATACTTTTGATTGCAACACTTTTAGGTGTCTTTTAATCCATCTAACTATGCCTAACTCGGCGCATAAAAACATGCATACTGGCATCTGAAGTATATGCAAACTGGTTTTTTTGGTATGCAGATGCTTTCTTCAAAGGACGTGAATTTCGTAGGATACACATACAAGAATTTTGAGATTGTAAACGACTATCAAGTGCCTGGAATGGGTATATGACTATCCTTTAAACTATATACAACATTTTTCTTGCAAAATAGATTCATGCTCTGACCTATCGAAGTCTGATAAATCTTCACCGATCTTATTTGGGTTTTACCTTGCACTGAAGCTCATTGGTATTTATTTTTAATCTCTCAGCTGAGCTGAAGAAGAAGAGCACAAAATCAAAAATGCCGTCCGTTATGCAAATATTCGGTACACAATGCATCTCTTCTTTTTTCCTATCTCTTCTTTTTTCCTACTACATCACGAAAAATTGATAATTATGATGATATATTTTGCACAGTACTATTATCAACTAAAAGTGAAGCTCATAACTCTTAACATTTAACACGAAAGGCAATGACCATTTTACTTGTTTTCCTTTTAAATTCATGACAGATGAAGGGCAAGATTCATCGCCGGATAGTACCAGCACTAAATCCCCTTAAACCCCGAAAAACTACTGGATATGTCATTTGCAGACGAATCATATTAACGCTCTCTGATACAGGAAATATTCGAAGGAACAATACATAAAACTAGGAAACAGAAGTGAAATGATCATTATTTTGTGGTTGGAGTACTTGCAAACTGTAATTGATCAATCACTTTATTTTTAACTGATGACAACTTTGTAATCCAGTGAAACATTACTATGGTCAGTTATGGCACAGTGGTCGGTCGCGCCTTGGAGGGAGCTTGCAGAACTGTCTCGGGCCTCTCGGGAATCCCGTACTGCACAATCATATGATTTATATAAACTTAATGATGTTGGAGCATATATGTACTGATGAAACAGATTAAGAAACTTACATGCATCAACTCCAAATCCGGAACTGGAGACAAATAGCAATATAGCAAGCATCATCATCAAAAACAATATTTTCACAAACTCCATGTTTCCAAAAAATGAAGTTATGCAACCTTGAAAAAATAGAGGATGAAGATGCACAATGAGTAAGTGATGAGAGTGATCCATTTATATATACAGTTGCAGGCAGTGAGTGCATAAGATGATAACTGAGACTGATGGCTTTGAGTCAAAGTCAAGAATAGGCGTCTGTGGAAATTTGGTGCACGCGCTTTGTAAATTTCCAACACATAATCATTAAGTTGTAGTGCATAAGGTTATTTGATAAATGCAAACGATATATAGGCAGGGACGGAGCCAGAAATAAAATCTAAGTCTGGCTAAAATATTTATTTTATTTAAAAGATAATTTAAATACTAAGGAATATGAATATATTTTAATATAAATTATTAAATAAATATTATTTAAATAAATTTCTTCAAAAATGGTTGGGCTATAGCCCAACCAAAATCCTACATGGCTCCGTATATAGGGAAAGTATCACGTGGAACCCCCACTTTTTCATGGATTCATGGATCCCCTTTGCAATCATTGATTACATTTACTGTTTGCATTTTGGATGCACCAGATTGTGCCACGTGTTTGTATTTTTGAAATGCACACGTAAGTTGCACATGAAAAATGCACACGTGAGTTGCACATGCTCATTAATGCGCTGGCACAATCTGGTGCGTCCAAAATGCAAACAGTAAATGCAATCAACGGCTGTAAAGGGGGATCCATGGATCCATGAAAAGGTGGGGGTTCCATATGATACAACCCCACGATATATATGTGGTCGAAATCAATATTATAATAAAAAGACGATTTCGTAGAATATGACCTATTATAAAGATGATCATCTGTAATTAAATCTATTTTAAATATCTAAGTTGGATTTCCTTTTGCATAGTGGAGGAGACTGAATCTTTTGTTGGGCTAGAATGGACTAGCAAAGGTTGGGTGGGTAGAGTGATCTAATTGTGAGTTTGATTTGATGGGATTCAGATTGGATTGAAAATTGTCATAGTTTCATTATTAGAAAAATTATGTTGTTTTACTAAATTTAAAATTAGAATTATTGAATCCATTGAAAAACGACATAGTTTGTATATTAGGACTACTTCATTTTAAACTTAAACTACATATTTTAAATATATTTGAGATTTCATTTGGATTTGATAATCCTAATACCAATTAATTATTAATATAATGAAAATGTGATAAATATTGATCATCAGCGCTTAAGGAGTGTTTTTTATCAAAATGCCATCATGCTAAATATTACTTTGCTTTTGAATCTTATTAGTATATATTTTTCACATTAATTAGGATCTCAAGAGACATCTAAATTTTGTATATTTCATATGAAGATATAATTTCAACCGATGATTTTAATTGTTCTAACGGTTGAAATTAAATTTATATTGAATTAAAATAGGTGGTGAAAGTTGCAAAATACAGGAGTGATTGAGATTGACAGTTATCAATATCAACCGTTGGATAGATAAACATCAATGATTGACATAATGTCCTCCTGTCTTACAAAATGCATGTTGTCATTTTATAACTTTTTCCTATCTCACATAGACTGGCATTCAAGTACATTCACTCTTATAATTTACGTTCGTACGTCACATCTCAACCGTTAATTCATCAATCATATAATATGTGACAACATTTCAGATTAGCATATGACAATCAATACAATTGAAGATTAGTGATTGTCATGTGTCACTAAATAGATGAAAAATGTGACAAAATTATGTACCAAAAAGATGAATGTTTTTCCATATAATTAGAAGACAGAAGGAACAACATATCTAACAAAGAAAGCAACCACACGATTGAAATGGTTCATTTTACAGATGGAGTAAGCTTACATGCAAACTGTAATTGAAGGTTTTATTTTTGACGATGATAACTGAAACATTACTATACATGGTCTGATCTCTGATGGTCAGTTATGGCACAGTGGCCTGTCACGCCTTCGAGGTTGAGGAAACGGAAACCTGCAGTATTGCCTCGGCAATGTCGGCGCTGCACAATCATATGATTCATATAAATTCAGTGACGTTAAAGCTTATATATACTGATCGAATAAATTTCAAAACTTACGAATATATACTACAAAGCGGGAACTGGAGACTAATATCAAAGTAGCAGTGATCATGAAAAACACTACTACTTTCACAAACGCCATGTGTTCCAGTATCTGAAGCTAAGCAACCCTTAAAAAAGTGAGGATGATGATTATAAGTGAGTGATGATTGATGAGAGTTGTCTGAGTTTATATATACGGTAGGAATGTATAATGTGGATCCATTTATTTGGTGGATTTGTGAATTACACTTTGCATCCTTGATTGCATTTTTTTAATGCATCAGATTGCACCACGTCTTATAATTTGTTTGTCATCTGTAAAATATGTGCAACTCACACGTCTCATTATTGTGTTGACATAATCTGATGTTTTGAAAAAATACAATTAACTATGCAAAGAGGGGTTCATGAGTCCATCAAAATAGATGAATCCACATGATACAATCTCTATATACAATTGAAGTGTATAAAATGAAAACAGAGACAAAGTCAAGAAAAGGAGTTGGCGGAAAATGGGTTAACAAAGATGAATTTGGTTTTGCGCTATACAGAATTACAGTTGTACCTGCTCGAATCATAAATGTAGTAAGTGAAAAAGGGAGACAATGATGTTTGAAAATTGAAAGATTTCACTAATTCTTGTTCAAGACTTGTATTCCTAATATTCAGAAATTCTACATCAACAAATCAGTCAGAGTATAGTGAGTGAGCCTTTTGTTGTATTAAATGTTGTCATCTTATGTTTCTAGTTCTTAGCACTGCTTAAGTTGTTGGCTTGGCTTAATTATTTTGATGTCGATATGTTAATGACTTTTGAAGTCTGTGTGTATCGAATGTCGGATTGATTCATTTGTTTGTCTTTAGTCATCAAAAAATTAAAGGTTCAAAGTATTTTATTAGAATATTCTTGAATCGACAAAATTTATCTACAAACAGGAGATGTATACTTTAAATATCGATGCGTATGACATTTTCCTATATGAATTCAAGTAAGGAGATGGTTGGAATTGGAATTGTTTAGTATTTGACAATTTCATTCCTGAACAAATCCTGTAAAGCACATTAACCTACACACGTTCTAGCCTTGATTACAAAAGATTATATTGTTTTTATTTCTCTATTTAATCTAAAATCAAATTAGATTTAATGATAATATTTTTTTGAAAGGAAATCTCAGTTCATCATGTTTGAACGCAATAACCTATATACAGTGTAGCAAATTCGATCGAATTAAGAAATTTCATATTAAAATGTTTAGTATAGAGTTAATGATAATATTTTTAGTTAAGAATGGATAAGCAAACGTGGTGTGAACTGTGTGACTTATTCTGAATTTGTTTTGGCGATCCCAATCTCACTTAATAATTTACAGAAGACCTAATCTGACAACGTCGTCGTTCTCCACCATTTGTAGGATCGCTCGTTTGATCTCCATCCCTTTCATTCATCCATTCTTCGCTAACTCAATCTCTCGTTCCCGGAATCGTCAGGTGAATCACTGCTTCCTTTTTCAAGTTTTGACTTTTATTGTAATCAGTATATCTAAATCTAAAGCTACTTGTTGTGTATGCATTTTCTGCTTGATTTGAATTTGAGATTTTTTGAGTATTTTTTTACAGGTAGTAACTGAATGATTATTACCCGCTAATTGATCGTTTATGTAACCTATTGATGACATACTGTTATTCAATTTGTGGCAATCATTTGCTTCAGGACAATGTAGGCCAGTATTTTTATTAAAAGCAATACAAATGTCACTTTGAGATGTTAGTGGAGTTTCATGTTCCTTTTGATATGTGTGATCTCGTTTTTAATCAATTATAGCTACAAGCTCATGGATAGTATAGTGTTATTTGGAGTTTAGGATTATGCGTTTTAATTGCAGGTGCAACGTACAAGTTATGGCAGACTCTACTGCTGAATTTGACTTCTTGAAGGAGTTCTGTATCCCAAGCTACATACTTTTGCCTGGAACAGATGTTGAGGTGCCTCCTGATGTGCCAAGTTGTCCGGTACTTGTATTTGTTAATGCGAAAAGTGGAGGTCAGCTTGGTGGAGAACTCTATAAAACATATAGATCACTTCTCAATGAGAACCAGGTATATTTTTGTACTTTTAATATCATATCCGTTGACTTTAATGAGATACGAGTCGCAGTCAAACAATATGCATTCAGGTTTTCGACTTAAGCGAGGAGGCTCCAGACAAATCTCTAAGTAGGGTATATCTGCACTTAGAAAAGCTAAAGCTTGATGGCGATGAATTTGCTATCAAGATTGAGAAGAAGTTGAGGATTATCGTGAGTCAACTACATGTTTTAGCATTGCTTTAATGTGAAAAAACTATAATTTCATTGATTCCTGGGATATTTATTCTTAATAATTCTCTGCTTTTTAGGTTGCCGGTGGTGATGGAACTGCTGGATGGCTTCTTGGAGTTGTTAGTGACCTTAAACTAGCGAAGTCCCCTCCAATTGCTACAGTGCCTCTAGGAACTGGAAATAACCTTCCATTTGCATTTGGCTGGGTACGTCATAACCGTCTTTACTGATATACTTTAGTGCATCCATGTTCATGTGGTGTATTTTTCTGGTCAATAAATATACAAAGAAACTTGGATTACAAGTAGTAGTTGTTTACAGGGAAAGAAGAATCCAGGAACTGATCGGCAATCTGTGTTGTCATTCTTAGACCAAGTACAGAAAGCTAAAGAAATGAAAATTGACAGGTGGTACATTTCACAGCGGCTAAATATGCATTATGCTGTTTCCATACAATAATGGCAAGCATTTTTGTTGTTTGCCATTTAGTTGGCATATACTTATGAGGATGAAAGCTCCAAAGGATGGTTCGTGCGAACCGCTTGCACCTCTTGAACTGCCTCACTCTTTGCATGCATTTCAGCGTGTGTCTGATACTGACTCGCTGAACGTGGTGAGAAAACTGTCTCTATTATACAATTCTTCAGTGATTTTCTAATGGAGCCTTATTCTCTGTCAATACCACAAAACCTTAGTGATTGTCTTGCATACGGGTATCATTTATATAATATTGCAAGTAATAAATTAATCACTGTTCTGAACGCTCCACCATGAGTAACTGTTGTAAAGTTACTCGTATACCACATTTAGAGGGCATCTGATCAATCCGGAGCTTTTTCTTCTGTTCAGGAAGGATACCATACATTTCGTGGAGGATTTTGGAATTACTTCAGTATGGGTAAGTGAATCATAATTTGCACATTTATCCTCACCTGAATTATACGCAGCTGAGATCATGAAATGATAATGGCAAAAAACTTCCTTTTTTATTTAATAAAAGGAATGGATGCGCAAGTATCTTACGGATTTCACTCTGAAAGGAAGTTGCATCCTGAAAAGTTTAAAAACCAGTTGGTTAATCAGGTACTACTGCAATTTTACTTATTGACTCTTGTCCATACTTGTATAAATAATAGCAGCCTTCACTTTCTTCTTCTTTATATGTTAAGCTGTTTTTAGCAATTCAAAATTAAGACTTAATTACTGAAAACATTTGCATATGGTTCTCCTTAGCTCAGGTGTTGCATACTCAGTGTCCGTTCAAATAATTAATTATCAACTCTTGTTTTTTGTTTTTCTTTCCAGACTACATATGCAAAACTTGGTTGCACACAAGGATGGTTTGCAGCTTCGATCTTTCATCCAGCTTCCCGGTTAGTTTAGGACCCGAAAATAATCTTAAAATGTCAAACAGTGTGGTCTCTGTTACCACCAAGTATATTTTAGTAATTATGTTCCCTTTTGCTTACTTCTGTCATTGAATTTCTCCTAATTGGATTTCTGATGACTTTTCATTTAATAATTGAAGTTTTTATAGGCTTCATATTAGTTTACCAATCAAAGCATATTATACTAGCTTAGAGTAACATTCTCAGTTTAGCTTTCATATTTCAAATAATGGGTGGAAACTTTTTTTAACATCAGATGTAAGAATTTCTGGGTTGGCTGCTTATTTTCTTTTGTCTCTTTCCCTGGTTTCCCTGCGATCGGGTTAGGAATTTTATACTGTATGTAACGACAATAGGAGCTTGATTGTAGGAACATAGCTCAGCTTGCGAAAGTCAAGATCATGAAACACCAAGGACAATGGGAAGATCTCCACATTCCCCACAGGCAAGTTCATATTTATTTATTTTCTCATATTGTTTGGTGGTCATATAAGTTATATGCAACTACTATCAGGTGAATATTCAGATCTACTTGTGGTCACAAAGTAACTTTCTTTCAGAATGGCCAAAGCCAATCTGCAAGATCATTCATTCTCCTTTACTGATTTACTCTTGCTTATTTTATTGCAGCATAAGATCTGTTGTGTGTCTTAACTTGCCCAGTTTTTCTGGTGGATTAAATCCTTGGGGAACACCCAATCAGAAAAAGAAGAATGAGGTCAGTATTAATATTTCAATTTATTGTCAACTGTTCTCATGAGCTCACCTCAAGTTAACTTATTCTCATTTCTCCTTGACATACAGAGGGACTTGACTCCACCATTTGTAGATGACGGTCTCATTGAAGTTGTTGGATTTAGAGATGCTTGGCATGGGCTTGTTTTGCTGGCTCCAAATGGTCACGGAACTCGTCTTGCACAGGTAAATGTTGTCCCATGTACACAGTTACTTGAATTGAATATCACTCTATCTTCTTCATCATCAAAATTTGGGAAAATCTTGTAGTAAAATTTAAAGTAACTAGTGATATCATTTGTTGCACGCCCAGGCCCATAGAATCCGCTTTGAGTTCCACAAAGGTGGTGCAGATCACACATTCATGAGGATAGATGGTGAGCCCTGGAAACAGCCCCTCCCTGTCGATGATGACACTGTTGTAGTTGAAATCTCTCATCTTGGCCAAGTGAACATGCTCGCAACCCACGGTTGCCGATCCAAAAGCGTGCACGATCCCTCCACACCAACCCATCACGACGAGGAAGATGATAGTGGAGAAGAAGACTTTGTGCAAGAAGAATTCAGGAAATTTGGCGCTGCAGAGACATTCAAGATTCCAGATGAGGTTGACATCTCACATCTTAGCTAAGATACAAAAAAACACAAATTGTTGATGTTTCTTGTTTTTTAATAAGCAGCCTAATTGGCCTTGTTTTGTATGTCTATTTGATTGTAATGTTTGATTCGATTGAAACATATTTGATTAATTATTATTTGAATAATAATGAAATATTTGAATGAAAATGGGAGGAGCGTCAGAAGCTGACAGAAATTCAAAAAACAAACATCCAACGGCTCTCTGAGGTTTCACACAGCAACGGTCATAAAAGCAAGAATCTCCAAACCCTACCAAACACAAAAGTTTCATCAAAGAAGCATGAGTCTGATTAATAACAACTCTTCTGAGCTTCATATCTGGGACAATGCAGCTTTCGACTGCGGTGATTCGGTAGATGCGGCCTCATTCAGAAGCTCTTGGTCGGACATTGATGCTTTTCGATCGTCAGATAAGGAAAATCATGACATTAACCGGCTCAGATCTCCTCCACTGAATGCTAATTTGAAGAGTAATGAGTTGGAGTCTGATCAGATTGATAAGGAGATTGAGAGTGTGGAGAAGGAAATTGATCGGCTTTCGAGTAGATTGAATGAACTGAAGCGGGAGAAGACGGAAAGGGTGTTAGAAATGGCGAAGGGCGAGGCAAAGTGGCATTCTTGGAGCTGGACAAGAAGCAGATCATATCTGCAAGTCCAACTATTAGAAAGATGATCAAAGAGATGAACGCATCTTCAACACCTTTGAATAAGAAGTCTTGTTTCTGGAAGCTGGATCGAATCGATGAACTGAAGATGACAAAGGAGCAAGGACAGAAGCGCTTGAGTTTGAGTCCAAGAACTAATAAAACAATCTTTAAGCTGCCAAAACATGCTGCCACGACCATTGGGTCGAAAAAGGTATTGTCGAAAATGGATGAGAAAGTAGTTTCATCTGTTCTTCAACCTAAGAAGCTTTTCAAAGAACCAGTTAAAAAGGCGGTGAAGGCAGGACGGGTCATAGAAAGTAGATACAACACTAGTAATGCGGAAAAAGATGTTGGGTCGAACGCGGGGTTGAGGAAAAGATCATTTCCAGAGAATGAGGAGTCTAAAGAGAATGAGAAAAAGAGAGCTTCATTGGGAGTTAGATCAAGTTCTAAGGAGGCTGCAGCGGAACTAAAGCAGCTGCAGGGCAGCAGAGTGAAGAAGAAATGGGAAATACCAACAGAGATTGTGGTATATAATAGTTCCATTGCTGCAGATGAAGAAGAAGATGGATGATCAGACTCCGCCGCATCTTGATGTTTTGCCAAGAATTAGGACAGCTCGTTGCATTGATAACGCCGAGGGATTCTGGTGCAGTGAAGAGAGCGGCTGACAAGAAATCATCTGGCTTTTGCGGAGAGGATGAACAAGTGTGCCACGCTTTGACATTTGCGGACGATTGAATTGGCATAGTTTTCTACTAAAGGCCGTAACACGAAGAAGTAGACTTTTAGACATTAGCAGATTTGTAATGCTATCATATCCAATGTAGCTTAGTACTGGCTATACCCAAAAATATAGCTAGTTCCTCATTTTAAGATGTCACTTTGGCTGGTCAATATTATAAATTAATTAACTTCAAGCCTCTAAAACATTTTAACAATTACAAACTCATGATAATCCGTTTACTGATTCTTCCTTTTTTCTTCTGCTACCATTTTCTTCTTTCTCAAAATGTCAATCAGTTGTATCAATCTCAGTTGAATTCGAAGAAGAAGAAAAGGGTTGCATAGGATTGCATTTTAAAGGGTTACATTGAGTCATTATCTTTTCTTATAGAAAGAATTCATATTTACAAGTTGCATGAAATTTCAATAAAGGAAGAATTGGTCCTGATAAAGAGTTTCCAAGATGAATGATCTGTTTTCAGGGTCATTTAAAAAGTACCAGCAGGGTTATATTGATGATGTGGAGTCGGGTGATTCGGGGACCGAGACAATAAACCTTGATAGGTTTTTTGAGGATGTAGAAAATGTAAAAGAGGATATGAAAGAGGTGGAAAAGCTTCACAAGAAGCTTCAAGAGTCGAACGAGGAGAGTAAAACCATTCACAATGCGAAGAAAATCAAGGAACTTAGATCAAGAATGGATGCAGATGTTGCATTGGTCATGAAAAAAGGGTAAACTCGAAGCATTGGACAAGTACAATGGGGCTCATCGTAACCTCCCAGGGTGCGATCCAGGGTCTTCCGCTGATTGAACTAGAACATCCGTAGTTTGTGGTTTAGGCAAAAAACTTAAAGACATGATGGATGATTTTCAAAGTCTTAGAGCCAAAATTTCTTATGAATATAAAGAGACTGTTGAAAGACGATGCTTTACAGTCACAGACAAAAAGCTGCAAAGAAATGATCGAAAATTAAATAGCAAGCGGAGAAAGTAAGAATTTTTTACAAAAGGCAATTCAAGAACAAGGGCGTGGACAAATCCTAGACACAATATCAGAAATCCAAGAAAGACGCGACGCAGTTAAGGCAGCATTGGTTGAAGCACAAGGGCAACAGCTAAATGACATTGAAAGTCACGTAGCACATGCTAGCTCGTTCGTAAGACGGGGAACGGATCATTTACAGGATGCTGTGGAGTACCAAAGAAGTTCGAGGAAATGGTATTGTTATGCAGATTTGCTAGTGATTGTGATCATTATTGTGCTTCTGTTCCCAATCTTGTCTCAGATTTTTCTCACTATTGTGCTTCATAGATGAGAAGTCGCAGAGGACGATGATTGACAAGGCTAGTCAGAATCATTTGTCTGGATATTATTTCTCAGTTTTTTGAAAAAGAAGAATTTTTGGATCTCCAGACTCCAGTTTCAGATGATGGCATTTTATGATGTCCAAGCTATTTGTATAGTTGCAGTCTCAGACTACAAGTCCTTTTGGCCAAACAAGTGTGTTTAAAGCTCAGATATCAATTCAGCTAATAAATATAAATGAAGAAGAAAGTCAAAATTTCCTGGATTACATAGTGAAATTCGAAAAAGGGGTGCCATGATGTTGAGGCCGGAATAAGCAGTTAATTAGAGTATAAGACTAATTCACTGCAAGGATATATGAGGGTCATAAACTTAGATTACGTTACATCATTAAAAAACCTCAAGATGACTTGATAATCTGCACGAGTTGCCAGACCCATGAGTACATCATTCCAAATGCGCCGTAGATAGATACCATCATGAGTGGCAGAAAAGGAAGCCTGTCCTTGAAAATTAAAGGATGGAGAAACTGACCCCAAACCTCCACTGCCAGTAGACCTACTAAATAGATCTTCGCAAGGAATCCAATTTGGAAATCTCTTTTTTTCAAAGCAACTGTACTGTCACCCTTCTTTGCAGACATAGACTTGTTGGTAACAGGAGTTCCAGGGAACAAAGCGGAAAACCCAATCCACATTAATAGTGAGTGTAGGATCAGCAAAAGCACCTTTATCGGGTATTCTTGAGCTTCAAATAGTAATGGAAACAACGAGTAGCAGGATACTGAAAAGCAGAAATCAAATTGAGTTAAGCATTGATGAGAAAACAGTTTCCATTGAAAGTCCCTAAGCATCAATTTTTTAAAAACAGAAGATCAGGACAAGTTACACATTTGTCTACTTTTAAAGTACAATCATGTCTACGTAAACATAAAAAGTACACATCCAAATGATGATTTCAATCAAAATTTACATTTTCAGTCCACGCATATTTTTGATTTAGCACCCAAGCGTAAGAAAATGTCCATCTAACAAAAAAATTACCAATTGAAGTGACGAAGTAGTGCTTTGCGTCTTCCAGGCTATTTGTGGAAACAAGAGCCAAGGGGATCACAAAATGAAGTGATGCCTTTTCATGAACATGCCACCCAAAGAGAAACCCACATGTATAAGCATAAGCTATCCATCTGGTTATCATCGTTGGATGAGGATGCTTCCATGCTTTAACAAGACAGGGGATATCGCAAGCAAAACCAGGATGAAGGTAGCCAATGGGGTGACCTAAAATACATGCATCAATGAATTACAGATATATTAAAATAATATACCATAAAACGTAAGGAGATGACATGCCGATAAATGTGCTCCAGACATAATGAGCAGTTTAGAAATGAGCTGATTTGTCAGTAAAGTTTAACATGTTCCTCCACTTATCACTTCGGTAATGTCATACTTAAGTAGAAATTAGATTAAACACTCATGGTTGTGCATTTGTCCTAAATATGCAGTATGCCACAAAAAACCTAAAAAAATTACTGACAGATATTTTTATGAATCATTCTTTCAAACGGAAATACCTGTGGAAGTACAGAAAATGGAGATGCATCCCCAACTAGTCCACCAGTAAAAGAAGCATCGGGTGTTGGAATACTGAGCCCTAACTTTCTAAGAGTAAATGCGAGCCCTTTATCAAACATAATATATAGTGCCCAAAAGTTTGGTGCCCAATATGCATGGCAAAGTCCTCTTCCGAAAGGGAAAAGGCGAAGTATGACTTGGTGAATCTGCAAGGTCCAATAGTCATAATAGCAGTAAATATAATAAGTAGATAGTCCAACAGAATGTATAGAATTTTGCATTGCATCGAGTAATTAACAATTTAAACTGAAAAAGGAAATACCTGCCCGTGATACAGAAATGGTCCAAAGGCAACTGCAAATACGGAGGCCACAACAGTTCCCATTGCTAAAAGCCGACTAAAACCTCGAACCAACCCACCAAAACAATAGTGTCTCAACAAATAAACAAAATACACTGGCGCTGCCACAGCAAACAAGTGCTTAAAACACAGCAATACGGCAAAGAAAAACCCTCCTACCAAATCTCTCCCTTCCTCCAGAAATGAAACCGATAACAAAAGCAATCCAAGAAGAAAACCATTATACTGAAAATGTATATGATCCACAATCAATAACCCCGGCGAACCAACAATCAAAACCCATATCACAAACCTCCTCACATAACTTATCCTCTTAGTAATTCGATACACAGCAAAAAACAAACAAACATCAGCAACAATCACTGTAGCCCTCTGAAAGTAAATCACTGACAGCGAATCATAATTCAAACCCTCGTGAAGCTGCACGATCTTGGGATCAACTGGATGCGCGAAAACGGAAATGAAGCACTCAAAATATGCGAAGAAAGGAGGATAGTCTAACGTCCAGGGACTAGTTTCATCAAAATACCATTGGGTCAAAGGAAGTGAATGTGTCAAAGCTGCCCAATGTCGATGGACTTCAAAATCCGTGCTGTGATAACTCAAAACTAGTAAAAGCTTAACACAGGTTGCCACAAGACATAACCAAACAAAATCTGTCAAAACCTTCAAACCCTTATTTGAATTTCCAACTCTCACTTCCATTCCTAATTTACCGTAGCTTTGATGCTCAAATTAGAATCCGATCGGCAGAAAAGCTTCGAACTTGACCGATTGTGTTATAGACAAATGACAGACATCAAATGCAATAATCATAAAGCTCACACCTTTGCAGACGACTGAGCTTGAAAAGGGTGGAATTGACCTAAAGTGGGATCTGATGAGTCGCGACGTTGAAGATTGAAGCGTAAATTAGGGCTCCATTGGCAATTGAGCTTCTGGGAACCCTAGTTGATCATGTTGTTTTTTATTTTATTTTTATTGAATAACGATAATGCTTATTTGATTTATCTCTGTAGAATTTTTTACCATATTGCCAATGAGCTGGAAATTGCAAAACTTATTAATTGGTATATAAACATTAATCTGTTCTAATAAAAAATAAACAAATAAATATAATTGTTAGAGCATCCCCAACGCCATTTGGTAAATTCATCATGTAAAATATATTATTATATTACTTATGCATAATTTGAATAGCTAAAAATGAAGTGTGCTCCAATGGTGTTCTCTAAATATGGTTATGTATATTTATTTTTTCCATATAAGACTACATTTGCTTTAAAAAAATCACGCTTAAGTATACAAGAACAAATGCAAACACTATAACAGGACACAACGATAGTTACGCTCGAATTCCAACTTGTCCGTAAGTTTGTTCGAGTCTCTAGGAATACGCTAAATCCACCGCGCGCTTCTTTGAACAGATAATAGACATAACTCGGATAAGAAGTCTTCCCACCTGACTCCGGAGCCGCACTGAAACGAATATTTATATGAATGCATAGCAACATCCTCTATCACATGTCTCTTACCTAGCAAAATTCAATAAAATCTTTAACCTTCAATTACTAGAACTAACATGCAACAATTATAAAATCAAACTCAACACTTCAAAAGAAGATGCCAACCTCACAAACCTCCATCACAAGTCAATCCCAACTCTCTGTTTCCTCCTCAGAAGACATTGAACTAATCCCAAACAAGTTTGTTCTCAAAATTAATGTTGATAAACCTATGTTTCCTCCTCAGTTGCAAAGGGTGAGCAATGGAAACGGAATAGACCACAAGTGAAAATTCAGACAACATCATTTGAACAGAAGAAAGGATTCGATAGGAGATAGCTTGAACATTTTCCGGTGTGTCCATTAGAGGTTTCATGGAAGGCTCCCCCATCGTTGTTGAAGCTAAATCAACCAATTGATAATCCATATAGATTCCAACAAGAATGGATGAAAAAGAGAGGAGCAAAAATGAAGTGAAAGGAATATAGCGATTTGGTAGATGAGTTGTAGATTTGAAGAACCAATATCTAGTTCTTTATAATTTTACATAACTAGTGGAGTGCGTTGGAGCAAGAATTATGTAAATGGTTCTTCAATTTTAGACATTTTTAGCTAACAAGTCAATATAGCGACCAGCGTTGGGGATGCTCTTAATTGAGAACTTGTTTTTCTGTCTTACTAAATTAATATGTGTCCTTTATTACTTTTTCTATAGTGCTCAAGTACATCATCATCCATAAATTACATTTAAGGTCACATTTTAATTGTTCATCTCATTCACTAGTTCATTAATTAAGTGACATATGTCTATCTTTTTTAAAGTTAGTGGAAAATAGTAAATACAGGTGGGTTAGATGAGTTAATAATTGTCAGTGACATCATATTGATAATGTAATGGATGAGATGTACGATTGAGATGTGGTATTACTAATGTAAATCAAGTACGTAAATATTCTTGAGAGCTCCACATAAAAATATATATATTCAGATATGTTTTGTAAGTATTTGAGCGATATAATCTACTTATTGTTGCCCACCAAGGGCTAGCCTAGTGGAGGTTGTATTATAAGCCGAACGTCATGGGTTCAATTCCTGGTGGGTGCTAAAGCAGTGGGGCTTTAGCGGGGTGGTTTTTTTTAAAAAAAAATCTACTTATTGTTGGATGAAATTGTGTTTCGTCAATTTTTGTGGTCTATTTGTGCATTTTTGTGGTTTTATATATTAATGCATTTTAGGACCCATTTTGCATTCGTTGATTGCAATACGTGGTGTGCAGCTCAAATTTTTCATTAATATGTTGACATAATCTAGTACATTGATGAAATGCAATCAACAAATATAAAGTGAATTTCATACTTCACCAAAATAGATAGATCCACGCGAATAAATTATTATAATATTCGTGAACATAATTTGATGTATTAATCTTACTATTAATAAAGCCTAAAACCCTGAATTGTCAGTTACTTTTTGATGCCATATTTTGGCTTCCAAAACTACCATATTCTTTCACATGTTTACAATATCATAATCATGTTATTATATTTCATTTGATTTAAATTATTAATAATATATGTCAACTTTATTTACGCACAAATTTTTGTGCACAAAAATACTAGTTTATGTAAAATATCAATGACTTGGATCTTTACTATTATTTATTGCCACCATCAAAATAAAATTTAACACTTTTTATTAAAGTTTCGTGTTTTATTACAAACTTTTAATTAATCAACTACTTGATTTTGACTCGTAATAAAATATTTTTACAGCCTAAATATCCAAATATTAAAGGGTGAATCAGCTACCCACCAGAGTCCAAATCAGTGCGCATTAGATCAATTAAATTCAACCGATTTCCGCTTCGCACAAAAAGTCCATTCCAAATTTCAATCCAACGTCCCAACCCTTCTTCCCAATTCCAATCAAATCCAAAGACAAGCAGACAGATAGACTTCAAATCCCAACCCCTCAAAATTCTTCCTTTTCCAATTCTCTCTCGAATTTGGTCCTCCGGTGACAGCAAATCGTTTCCTTTCCTGCTTGTTTCTCCGCTGGAAATTTACCTTATTTTCGGTAAACACCCAACTCAAATAACACACAACACATTCAATACCTTCAACAAAAATCCTCAATTTTTATCAACACAGATTTCATTATCATCTTCTCCTCTGCAAAATTCCAACCATAAATACCCCAATATCACATCCTTTCTTCTCCTCCTTTTCTAGCTGATTTACAATCCAATATCTGTAAACAAAACAAACCCAAAAACTCAATCTTTGTGGAATTTGTTGTACTAGAAGTTGTGGTTGCAACATCCACAATGACATCCTCATCCTCCAACCTTGATTCCTTCCTCCAATTCACCACCCCTCTCATCCCAACCTCCCAAATCCTTCCAAAGGTATGTCCTTTTTTCTCTAAACCCAATACCCATCTCATCAAGATTTGATCTTTTTACTTTCTTGCATGTTTAATTTGATTGCTTTTTGTATTGTTGTAGTCTGATCTGAATCAGATGTGGCATCATCCTTTGAGAAAGGAGAAAGTTGAGTGCTTTACATTGGCTGATCTATGGAACTGTTTTGATGAGTGGAGTGCTTATGGAGCTGGAGTTCCCATCTCTTTGAATGATTCTGATTCATTAGTTCAGTATTATGTTCCTTACCTTTCGGCAATCCAGATTTTCACTTCTCCTTCTGCTCTCCAGAGTTTAAGGTAACAAAGGCTGTAACTTTGTTTTTATGTGATTTTAACCAATTGCTCAGATTGTGATTGCAATGTTGTGATGTGGGTGAATGCTGATATGGGCGTGGTCGATATGTTTCAGGGATGAAACTGATAGTGAGACTAGGGATTCGAGTAGTGATAATTCTAGCGATGAGGGTGAGAGTGACAAGTTGTCGTCGAGATGGGACGGAGTCTCATCTGAGGAGGGTGGGTTAGAACATGATGGTGTTTCACAGTTGAGCGATAGATTGGGATACTTGTATTTTCAGTACTTTGAGACTCTTAGTCCTTACGAAAGGGTTCCTCTTTTGGACAAGGTAATTTGAGTTTGCATATTTGAAGTTTGTTTTTCTACTTCCATTTTTTTCCAGGAGTTTTCCTGTCTTGAACTTACTTGTTATGTAGTTCTTCATTGGAAAATTAGGTTTAAATGGAAAATTAGTATGATAGAAATCAGGTTATGGAATTTTTCGGAATCACATTCACTTGTCCCGTATTGATAATGGGAACTTTTGACCCTGGCTCAAAAAAACGGACAATGCTATTTTTTTGTTCCTTTTTGGACATACTTAAAAACCCCACTTTTTCCACTAAGTTATCATTATCAGAATCCATGATTAGAGTATATATGTGTTTGTGAAGTTAGTGTGTCATTTAGTTGACAGTATCTCCCTTTTTGCTTTACAGATTAGTGGATTTGCTAGAAGGTACCCTGGCCTAATGTCACTAAGGAATGTGGATCTATCTCCGGCAAGTTGGGTTGCTGTTGCCTGGTATATTGATTTTTCTAATTATTTAGTATTCCATCCCTTAAAAGTAGTAACGTCGATTAATCAGATATGATCTTGAAATGATCAACTCAGTGATTGACTGTTTGTTCTTCATCTTCTTTTAATCTTTGACATGTTTTAGGTACCCAATATACCACATACCTATGGGAAGAACAATCAAAGACCTTTCCACGTGCTTCCTCTCATATCACACCCTATCGTCATCTTTTCAAGGTACTCTTTTGCATATGTACCTTTCTTTTTCTGTCTATAGATGTTTATTTATCTTTATCCGCTCTTGTTATCAACTGTTTTCTAGCTGTGGGAGATCTCACTGAATTATTAACGTTGGACAGATATGGATGAAGACGATGATATGAACTTATGTGAAAGAAAAAAGCGAAAAGAAGGAGATGGAATCAGGCTCTCTGCATTTGGCTTGGCCTCTTACAGAATGCAAGGTGATGTGTGGATATCTGGTAAAAACGGGAATGACCAAGAGAAGCTATTATCCCTTCTGAGTGTGGCGGATTCATGGCTGAAGCAGTTACAGGTTCATCATCCTGACTTCAACTTCTTCATGGGCATTCGCCATTGATCAAAGTGATATCACAACCATAACTCCCAGAACAAGTTCCTGCTTTTTATAGTTCCGGTTCACAACAGCTTTATAATTTTGATTCTTACTGAAGATAGGGTTCAGAGTTTTCGGACTTGGCAGCAGTTCCTTGCTATGTTGATGTATGTACATTCCCTTTATCATCGGGTGCAGTAGACGGTAAAATAGTAGTGTGAGTTGAGTCTTTAGTCTCTTGCGGCACTTTACAACTTAACATTAGATCGAGTTTTCCGATCCAGTGAGGATAATGAAGCTCATGTCTTGGGTTAGACTTGCAAATTTCAGTGATCAGTATCCAATGTTGTAATGCATATGCATGTTTTTTTGTAAAGACATGTTAAGTTTTGATTATTAAAGCAGAAGCGATTTTATCGAGTCTTGTTCATCCAACACGTTTCGACCTTGCAATCACCATTCTCAACGAATTATTGATTTTCATATAGTAGGTCCCTGGACATTCCTGGTGTATGCAACACGAGTGTTTTGTACCATGTGTGAATGATTAGAGAGCTAGGGACCATATGCACCATGAATTTCTTGTATCAGTATCCCAAGAGTGAATGCATGAACATCAGATGCCTATACACTAACACTATATAGAGGAAAGTTTGAAAAGGACATTTAAATATATGTGAGATCGCATGATATGATCTCGTTCGTTGATTATTAATAAATTAATGGATGATATTTTGTCTTAAATAAAACTGTCAAACTCAACGGGATTTTTTTGCAAATTCAACCGCTTATTTAATAAAACTAATTTTAATCTCAAATGTCGGATTATCAAAATCAATAGATGAGATTAAGTCTTTTCGTCTCACATATATTTAATGTCTTTCTAGAACTCAACCCACACATCTAAATGAGCATAAACAAATAAAAACTAACGTGGAGTATCTGCATTGGATTCATATCTTGTACATCGCAACTATTTGATTTGAGTAATAAAATGACGTTGTTTTGATATTTTAACTATAGTTATACATAATTTTAGATAAACCCTTTATCAAAACTATATAATGTTGGGTCGCTGTAAAAATGTTGTTGCAACACTCATCTAAATCCACCTATAATATGTGCAACGCGGCTAACTGTAAGTACAGAAACAATATTATTTTAACAATTTTTATTATAATTAAATGTAGAATCTATTGTCAGAGGGATGCTCTTTTGAGACCCCTAAAGAGTGAGACCCTGAGACCCTCATCATGGCCATTGTTTAGGTTTGCTTTTAGGCTCCAGATTGTGCCACGTGGAGGTGAGAGAACAAAAGTAGCAATTCCTCTCACCTCTGATTTCAAATTTCTCTCACCTCCACGTGGTACAATCTGGACCCCAAAAGCAAACTCAACCAACGGTCATGATGGGGTCTCAAGGTCTCACCCAACAGTAAGGATCTCAAAAGAGCCCACCTCTCTATTGTCATATCTAGATAATTTTAATTCGTAACTAATAATTAATTTTTGCTACACTGAGGGCGTGAGTACATATGAGTAATGGAAAGAGACAGTCATGTTTGATGCCCTTGAATGTATGCCTGAAATATGTGGAGAAAAGTCTTTGAAGAATTTAATGTTTCTTGTTGGGACATAACTTTCATGACTACACTCCTCATCTCAACTAGATGAATCAACTCTATCTATCCATCCATTTTGATTTTTGGGATTTTATATTGGCAGACATCACTCAAGTCTGATCCACAGAATTACACATGGTGCAAAGTACATGGTTTCATATGAAACATTGGCATTCCTTTGTTTTGTTATTTTGAGTCACGTTCAGTTGATAAGATTGTGATTGAATTGGGTATTAGACTTTAGACAGCCAATGGTTTTCTGCAAGCATATCTTCACGACATTTATGTGATCAAAGTGTTTTGTACTCAACTAGCCAACCGTCTTGGACGTACTTCAATATTCAGCTCAGTTGTTAGCCTATTTTTTGGTACTGAGGCGAAGTACCTCGTACATTCTATGCTTTCATTCGCTTTGTCGACTGGGATTAAGTCCTCTTTATGTACCTCTCGAGTCTTAGTACTCGCTCAATCAAAAAAAAAACTAGTCAACCGTCAGTCATCCGTTACCTAATCCTTAAAACAACGACACGTTTTGTTCTCCTCCCTTTGCAAGTATTTTTTATTGGTTTAAGAAATATATTTAAATGATTCGATGCGAACACTTTACTTAAAATAGTAAATACTTTGAAATTGGCACGAAAGATTTCATTTTGATTTTAGAACTGAAATGGAGACTGCGTGCCCTTAAATTTTGCTTATCAGAAAGAAAAGTTCATCGAGGGACTTCTAAGACGGTGATAAATAATCTCAACGGCTTATTAAGAATAATATAATTGACAAAACTGAAAATAACGGTCAAATAACTATCAATATTTTTATATAAATTCAATCGTACAATTTAAATAGTTTTTTTTATAATTTTAAAGGTCCTATAGTCAAATCAACTACCAAATTTACATGCTCTAATTTTACAAGAGAATGGATCAAATGAAAAGTACTAGATTGGTTATAAAATGCAAACAAATCTAAACCACCCATTAGATTTCAATCAACGGTTATAATTAAAGAATATTAATTAATACAAAAAATTTCAAAAGGGCAATAGTGGAAATAGACGCATAACATATTTTTCAAATATTCTCATTAATATCAATCCCTTATTTTAAGGGATTGAAGTAACCGACTTTCAATTTTTTATTCTTCCATTTTTTCAGTTTTTGTTCATAGATTTCTCGATCTCGTTTCACCGTACTCCTAAAAACAATGGCTTATTTTAAGGGAATGAAGTAACCGACATTCAAATTTTTTTTCTTTTCATTCGTTTAATTTTTCACAGATCTATATTTTAAGGGAATGAAGTAACTTCTTCGAAAGATCTATATTTTTCCAACCTTCTCTTATTTGCGCACATCAAATAGTCAGAAAAAACGCATTAAAAAAAACCTGTAGTCGTGCATGTTAATAGACTAACACAGATTCACTATTTACCTACATTTGATTCATGAATCATATAATAGCAAATCATGAATCATATACATTTTATATTTTTAGAAATCGTTTTTCGTATATTATTCTTATAATGATGTTCGTATCTAATTTAAATATCAAAAGTAACGTAATCTGAACAATGTTAGTGCAAGGTCAACATTAACATATATTTGATTCATGAATCATATGGTAGCAAATCATGAATCATAGAAGTGTAATACTAAAACCTTATTTTTTACTCTAATAAATTGATTTATTTCAGTGAGAGATGAAATATAAAATGGGACAAAAACAAGAATAAACAAATGTGTCACAATTTTTCTGCATGTTAAGAATTATAAACCAGAACATAATATAAGATTCAACATATGATTCATGATCTGACATAGTATGATTCATGAATCATACGGGGTCATTTAATGAATCGTGTACTAACAAATGCTCTTACGCTAAGTGATAACACAATAAGAACCAATTACAACAGACATGTACAAATAGTTCACACATAAGGATGATCTCACACACAATTCCGTATATGATTCATGATTTGCTTCAACATGATTCATGAATCACATGGGGTCATTTACTGAATCATGTTGAAACCAATCCCTCACATATAAAATCTGAACCCATTAACCATTGTCCCCCAAGAAACCACATTTCTAAAATGCATTTCATCGAACACCATCTGTGCATCACCCATCTCCCCACATTTAAAATACATATCAACCAATGCCGACGTTACAAACAAATCAGTCGCATAACCGAACACCAAAGCCTGCTGATGCGCCTGTTTACCAGAACACAAGTCCTCTAGAGCCGAACATGACTTGATTGCACAAGGAAACGTGACTCGATTGGGGTGGATTGAGAGCTTGCGGAGCGAGGAAAAGGCTCTGACTGCTTCGACGGAATCGCCGCTCCAAGCTAGGTCTTGGATTACTGCGTTCCATGAGAAAATGTTGGTGGGGTCGACGTACTTGTTGAAGAGCGCTACTCAATTGACGTCAAACCCTGTCCACCAATCAAAATCCCCTTTTGGCTAAAACCCCATCAGACGCTACTCAATTCACCGATATGTCCACTACCTGAAACAACCGACTGCAATTAAGGTTTCAGATCTATCAATCGAATTAGATTTGGAGCTTCTAGACGACGTACCTCGAATCTGGCGGCGTAAGCGACTACGGTTGTGTTCTTCGATTATGCAAATCGAAAGCTCAAAATCAGAAACGAGGATTATATGGGGAGAGTGATTTATGGAAGAAAAAAAATCAAAACCGCTTGATTTTTGATTTTTTGTGGACGAATCTGCCCTTCCTGATTTTTTGAAATCAAAATCTCGTATTTAATGTTTCAATTAATTATATTTAGACCCCTAAATTAATAGCCGTCCGATCTGAATATTTAACGGTTGAAATCTCTTTGTATTTTATAACTAAAAGATACTTTTCATCTTATCCTTATCTATTACGAGGAAATACATATCATGGATCGCTTAGTGAACGGTAAACCAACCTAATAGCAGGCCCGTTTTGTAGATATCTTTTTGGGCCACAGGCCCATAAAGGCTACGTTTAATGACCCCAAATAATCACAACCCAATATGAGTTTATTTTGTTCACCAAAATGTCAACGAGATTGTGCCGTTCGAATTGGGTTTTCTCGAATAGTATTCGAATCTGGATGCATTCGGGTCGGGCGCTTGGGCCACAAGACAGCAAGCAAACGTCGGCTCATTCTCTCGACCAATTGCGTTGCCGCCGGGCCACTGCTTCCGTCCCCTTCCTCACTTTTCAGGTACGTCGATGTCGCTCGTCCTTCACCACAACCTCCGCGCACACTCCATTCAAAATTCCATTTCATTCTATGCATCAAAAATTATACTAACACCACAGCCAGCTGCATTAATTGTGTATATTTTCTTCCATGTTTCGACGTTTTACGGTCCTCGATGCGACGCGTCACTCGCTAGGTTTCGCCTCTTCAGTATTTATTATTGATTTGTTGCTCTGATAATTTTCAGGTGGTTAGTTGGTATCATTTGTTTGAATTGTGGAGTGGTAAGTTATGAGGTCTTCCACCACTAAGGATATTAAGAGACTGGTGGATGGTGTTTCTGTTGTGGCGAAGGAGTTTGTGAAGAGATCTGGAATATTGGAGGCGGAGAAAGGGGCGGATTTAGGATCTTTGATTGGATCTTCGATAAAGAAAGTGTTGGTTTCGGCTACTGATGTGTCTGGACTTACTAAAGGGAAGGTTAGAGAATTTGATAGACCTTCTGTGTTGAAGGAAAAGAAAAAGGAATCATCTGTTGTTTATTTCACGGATATAGATTCGTCAAGTAATGTGGAACCACAGAATATTAATGTTTCTGCTCAAGCTTTGGATTCGGCAGGGGAATATGTTGAAAGGACCCCGAATGTTGTTCGTGATACTATCGTAGCTCCAACTGCTTCTGCTACTCATGCAAGCAGTTCAGGACCAGATAGTTACAAGGAGCAGTCTAAGGAGACTACTACGGATGTGGAGGGTTCCGGAGTTGAAATTCAACCTGAAAATATTGCAAAAGAAAATAGTAACACCGAGCGGTTAGAAAAGGTGACTTTGCAGCCATTGAAAAGGCGGAAACCTAGGGAAAGGAAAGTGCCTTCGACACCTTTTTCGAGAGCTTTAGGGTTTGTTTTTATCTCCGATTTTGTTAGTAGATACAGTTATATGTTTTATTTAGCAAAAATCTTTATCTTTTCTCTTGACCTTTACAATATTTTAAAGGTTTGCCGGTTTAGGAGCGGGTCTAGTTTGGGGGACGGTTCAAGAATCCACTAGCAGATTGCTTTTTGGTGGTTCTACTACTCCAGAAAATCAATCTGCTATATCTCCCTTCCTATCTGACAAGAATGCTGAACGTTTGGCCAATGCTCTTTGTAGAATGCGTGGCGCTGCACTCAAGATTGGCCAGATGTTGAGTATACAGGATGAGTCATTGGTCCCTAAGCCGGTATTGCAACTCTTTTACAGATCGCTATTTCACAACATTTTATTTTAATTCTAACCAGCCACATATTTAAACTGGCTTGATGTCAGATATATTGTGCTGAGTTCCCGCAAATGATATTATGTGTATGAAATAAAACCACGGAGTTTATGAAGTTTAGAAATAATGAGTTTCATAAACAAGAAATAAACTCTTTTTAGGCATATGATTTAATTTCATAGCATTATAGAATGCATCAGCCGAAACTAAACTTGAATGCAAGGCGAGCATAATGCCATAATCATTTTCATACCATTTACCTTCCACCAATTTACAAATAAGTAATATGCGTGGCTTATCTAAATAGTGATATTTTCTCTGTTTATTTTGAATGTTGAGTTCCTGTATAGGAGACCTGTATTTGACACACATTTGAGATTGTGAGGTCTTCATTGGTAACAGCAAATTATATCAAAGTATGCTACTCTGTGTTGTTAATGTGTTATGTATTGGTTAAATGGAATTAGGATACTTTTGTGTTTACATGTATTGGATACAATCTTGAATAAACTAGCAGACTTCTTGAGCGACTTCGTGCTGTACTTCTTGTCTTAATTCTATTGGATGACAACACTCAACAATACCTCCACTTTCTCTATTCTCCTTTTGGGGTGAGTATCTCATTGTTTCCTTGAAGTAAGTGTTTATTATATTCATTGAAACCAGATTTTGGCGGCTCTTGATATTGTTCGTCAAGGTGCCGATGTTATGCCAAGGAGCCAGCTAAATCAAGTTTTAAATGCCGAGTTAGGCCCAGATTGGATGTCAAAGCTGAATAGTTTTGACTATGAACCAATAGCAGCTGCAAGTATAGGCCAGGTAGGGTAACATTGCTGGACTTGTAAAATACTAATATTTTCTCCAATTATCAACCACTTTTTATGTGTTGATCTTATAACCTAATAATACTTTCAGGTACATCGTGCTGTCACTAAAGATGGACTGCTGGTTGCAATGAAAATTCAGTATCCGGGCGTCGCAGACAGCATTGAAAGTGACATTGAGAATGTGAAATTGCTTCTGAATTATACAAATTTAATCCCAAAAGGACTTTATCTTGACAGCGCTATAAAGGTAATTGTTTGACCTCCATAAATCTGTATGCAATGTCTAATTGTTAATACATGCATCCAGGAGTTATGCATTAGATTATCTCAATATTTGATTGGTACAGCGTGATCAATTTTTGTAGATGTATAGTATCATTTCTGACTGTAAGTGATATGTGTAATTGCTTTTTGTTGATGTCTTGCAGGTTGCAAAAGAAGAACTATCCCGTGAATGTGATTATGAATTGGAGGCCGCAAACGAGAAACGGTTTCGCAGTTTGATTTCCGGAAAAGATGGGTTTTACGTACCCATTGTCGTAGATGCTCTTTCAAGTAAAAAGGTTCTAACAACAGAGCTCGTTGCTGGTTAGTATATAACCCAATCATTTGGTTTGAACCTGAAATTGAGTTTTTCCTTACAGTCAAGAAATATATCACACTGAGTAATTTCTTTGAAAATCTGCATACCACTGTGTTATCTGTACACATACTGCTTGACAAGGAGTCTAAAAGAGTTTTGATGTTCACACACACCTGAAATTTGATTAAATTTGTTACTTACTGGTCAATTTTATACCAGTTAGATTTCCACACACACCTTGGAATTCTGTATTAGGGAAAGCTTTTTTTGATTTTTTATAACACCTCTTAAGACAAAAACACTGTAAGACCAAAATGCAAACTGATCCGACAGACATTATGATTAGTTCATTTGTTCAACTTCAGTTAGTCGTCCTTATTTGCTTCCACTTTAAGCATGTACTGCATTTTGCCAGTATGGGTTGTCTTCTGCTTGGGCTATGTCCTCTACTCTTGTAAAATTAATAACTCTGTCTGAAGTAGATCTTTAACGATGGTGGACTCACAATTGTGTTGAGCATTTCACCAGCTTGTTTACATGGATATTCAATTATCGCAGGAGTTCCAATCGATAAGGTGGCATTACTTGACCAGGAAACTCGTAATTATGTGGGGAAAAAACTGCTAGAACTGACCTTAATGGAGCTGTTTGTCTTTCGCTTCATGCAGGCAAGTTAATTGTGATTCGTTTCTTTAATCTAGCAAATCTAAAAACAAAAGTTGTGCACCTCAGCATTTCTTCCCTGCGATACATAATGTGGACCCTACGATACATGCTGTGTACATCCACTCTAGCTATTTACCATTGTTAATGTGAGACTGTATGATATAGTTCATCTCTTGGTACTTTGATGCTCAGAATAATTTAATGTATAATCTTAGCAGTATCTCAAAATTTACTGCTTTAGGAGTTTTTGTGTTCAGTCAACTTGTTAATTTGATTTTATGTACCATGATCTAATCTTTGATTGTCATACTGCAGCTCATTTATCATTTTTAGGGCACGCATTTTCTATATTCTGTTACAAAATGTGTAACCTTGCTAGTGACATTCCATATTTGCTTCTCATCACTGTGACACTTCATTTCTGATGCTATTACATTGCATTCTCAGACTGATCCTAATTGGAGCAACTTCTTGTATGACGAGGCAACAAGATCAATCAACCTCATTGATTTTGGAGCAGCCCGTGAATTCCCAAAACGATTTGTTGATGACTATCTGCGAATGGTAACATTACATTCTTACCTATCAATATATCTTCATCGAATGCATTGTTTGATGTTTGAAAAATTACCTTTTCCTGAAATGTTAATGAAGCATTTTTGGATTTAAGTAATGAACAATATACAATATTGAAGCTTTGAGCTCTTAAAAGATGACTTCAGAGGGGATGAAATAAAATCCGTGTCTCTGCTTATAAAAACAAAATAAAACAGCACATGTGATTATTGAAAGCATTATTTTGTTTTTTACAAAATAAAAAACAAAACAGCTTCTCTATTTATATATGAAAACCAGCACCTACCGCCTTCCACACATTTTCACTTGGGGAATTTGAGATCATAAAATTAACTCATGCATGACTGCCATTTGACTTTTTTAACTGCTTCTCAAAGTGGACTTTCTAATAAACATGTGCTGATTATTGCCAAATACCTAAGTCACTGGACGCTTCCTCTTGCAATTGGAAAAATCCATTATTACCTTATTTTTTTGAAACACATCATATTAAACTGAATTTTATGGAACTCTTCTTGATAACAATGACATTGAGGTGTTAGAACCATGCAGTTAATTCACATGTGATCTTAGTTGTCCATTTGTGTTTTGTGCAGTTACTGAAACTATATTAATTATCCTTGCAATCAGGTTTTGGCTTGTGCCGATGGAGACAGAGAGGTTGTGATAGACATGTCGCGAAAGCTTGGGTTTCTTACAGGGATGGAATCAGAAATAATGTTGGATGCACATGTACAAGCTGGCTTTATAGTTGGGTTGCCATTCTCAAAACTCGGTGGTTATGATTTCCGTAGCACTAATATCACCCAGAGCATATCAAACCTTGGAGCAACAATGCTGCAGCACAGGCTAACGCCTCCACCTGACGAGGCTTATAGTCTCCACAGGAAGCTATCAGGTGCTTTCTTAGCTTGCATTAAGCTTGGGGCAGTAGTACCTTGTAGAGAGATTCTCAATGATGTCTGCAAGGACTACAAATTCGGCGAAGACCACAGTTGACCAAGTGGACTTGCATGTGTACCTTGCACACCAGTTCTTGAAGTTCATTATAGATTGGACATGATTTTTTCTCCAACACGGCATTGATCTGTGTAAAATTGGTAAAGCTTGCAGTCATTTTTCAGATAAATAACATCACCAGTGTAGCTATTTAAATGAGTAAACAAGGCGCTGAGGCATCCAGGGTTTTCTGCCTTCTGGTTGCAAAATAATGCAATAATGTTGCAAGTTGTGAAACTCTACCAACTTCAGCTAATAGTGTTATGGCTCAGTCGGCACTATTGTGAACGTTGCATCTGAATCTGATGTCTTGCTGAGGTTGGGGTCCTCAACTTTGGTGATCTGTAATTATTGGTGCTCTTTGAAACTTATTCCACAGTTATTAACATGTGACAAAACCCAGAATACAGGACAAGGAAATTTGGACAACTGCTGACCTATTGAATTATTGCGTTTCTTTCTTGGTCCCTCCCACACTGATTGCACCACACAGACTCTTTATTTTATTTAACACGGAGAAGTTGTATACATTTTGATCACTCATCTTATCCTCTTCATTCACTTCTGAAAAAGAAATGGATCAAATTCAGCACAGCTTTGTTGAAGTTCAGGGGGCTGAAGCTTCATGTTGCTGAAGCAGGAAATGGTAAGGCTCACACCATCCACTGCTACTTTTAAATTGCATCTGCAGCTGATATATATTGTTGAGATAACTAATTTGTTTCAAAATTCTTTCAAGGTCCGAATGTGGTGCTGTTCTTGCATGGATTTCCTGAAATATGGTACTCATGGAGGCACCAGATGCTGGAAATTTCCTCACAAGCTGGTTATCGCGCCATTGCCATAGATTTCAGAGGCTATGGCTTATCTGATCAGCCACTCGAGCCAGAGGAAACCCATTTCACTGATCTTGTTGATGATGTGATAGGCCTGCTAGACACTTTGGAAATCAGTAAGGTACATAGTAAACAAAATACAAGATGGGGCTTTATATCAAATTCTTCTTGTACTCTAGTTTCTAATAACTCAGATTGTTTGACTATTAAGGTATTTCTGATTGGCAAAGACTTTGGGGCACTCCCAATTTATCAGCTTGCAGTTCTTTACCCGGAGAGAATTCGAGGCATTATAACCCTCGGCATACCATTCTTACTTCCCGGGACAGGTCCTGCAGTTTCCCACTTACCGCCTTTCCCAAAGGCTTTTACATCCTGCGTTGGAAGGTATGTCAACAGCTACTATTGTACCAAAATATGTCATGATAAAAACAATGTGTTTTCTGAGTGTATGTTATGGCACCTCAGGAACCTGTTGGCAGAGCCGAGGCAGATTTTGGTCGCTTCGACACTAAGACAGTGATAAGGAACATTTACATCCTGTTCTCAGGAAGCGAGCTTCAAGTGGCCAATGATGACCAAGAAATCATGGACTTGGTTCAACCAAATACTCCTCTTCCATCCTGGTTTAGTGAAGAAGACCTTAACATTTATGCAAGCCTGTATGAAAAATCTGGATTCCGCACTGCATTGCAGGTTCCATACAGGTATATCTAAAACTAAAACAAACACCGGCATATTAAACCATCAAGAACTAACATTTTCATACGATTAACATTATAATGTAGGACACTGGATAAGGATTGCGGCATAACAAATCCTAAGATCAACGTCCCAGCAATGCTGATAATGGGTGAGAAAGACTATGTAATGAAATTTCCAGGGATACAGGACTATGTCCGCGGAGACAAAATGAAAGAGTATGTTCCTAATATTGAGATCAAGTTTCTACCAGAAGGATGCCACTTTTGCCAAGAACAATTTCCGGACAAGGTGAACAGCCTCATCCTTGACTTCCTAAACAAGAATAAATAAGCGAATGGGATGCTACAACAGTCTTTCCAACTTAAGAGCACAATAAGCCAGAGTATCCGGCAATGAGGCTTTTTTTCATCAAAAAACGAACACTGCGCTACTGTATTATTTTTCATTTCTAGTTCGATTTGTAAAAAACCTGCATTTTTTCATCATAAGCAACCTGTGACTAAAGAGTACCGTCTGTAACAAATCTGTACAAAAGAACTTGGAGATCCTTTTCCATAATCAAGTCACTCAAAAGAGTTGTGCATTAGGATACAGCTTGTGCAGTTGGTTGTAGTATCAACGACGGCGTTTCGTTGATTTTAACCAATAACGACGCCGTATTACTCCAGCGCTGAATTCATAACCTCTAATAAACCAACGAAAATGAAAGCGTGGTCAACGGTGAGAACGAGTCAACGACGATGTTGAATTCGTCACGGCGCTCGAAGGCGATTTCTCCGAGCTCGTGAAGTCTTGAACTCCAGTCGACTCTCTGTACAGAAATATTTCATGCATAAGAGACTTTAGGGTTTCCAATACACCGTTGATTGATCAATTCGTTCAACAAGGTGTACTGTTTCACACTATCAGCTTTAGAGGTATCATCATGTCACTGCTATTTCAATATATAATATGAGGCTAAGTTAGGTGTTAGTGATGCATTTGATGCAGAGAAGTGAACTGTCAGTTGCAGCAAGATGCCCTAATTTGGATAAAAATAAAACCAAAATTGTGTGTAAGTGTGTTTGCTATTAACCCTAGCTTGGATGCTGCCTAAATTATTTGTAAAACCACATCATTTTGTTTGGCTGTCAAATGTTGTCGGCAATGCCGGATCTGATTCTGTTAGTGCTTTGTTATGGTACTTTTTCTGTGTATTAATGGGAAACTATGGATAATATAAAACAGATAAATTAACTAGATTTTGTTTCTAAACATTCACCATCGTAAAATGTCATATTGAATATGTGCTCCAAATTCTGATGTATGAGAAACTTGACGATCTGATGCAGGAGATGAAGGAGAAGGGAATTGATTATGATGCATACACTTAAATCATGGGGATTAGGCTGTGCGCACATCAGTAGAGATCTTTTTTTGTGGTATGTGATTCCAAATTCTGAAATTACATCGCATTGCATCCCTTGAGCTCAACACTATAGACCATTTAGAGCATACGCAGTTGTGAAAGGAAATATTTCAAAACAGGACAATACACAAAAGTGTACAACAGAAGAGAAAACAAGATAGCCTGCTAAGCGACTTGTCAGTCTGTGCAATGTGTCTTCTTACGGCTGGATTGCTGTCTGCAGCCAGGTAATTGGAGTTTGAAAAGCTGTTTAGGTTTCCGCTTGAGCTTCTGAATCCTCTGCCATGAATCATCTCGTTAAGCATGAGAACTAAAGGGTGCCTGAGTATTGATAGACTCTGATATAAATTCCCACTGGAAAAGTATGGTTGTGTCATGGATATAAGTTCTGGTACGAGGTTCTTGAAAGTTGAAGGCATAGGCCTTGGTGGTATACAAGGATCAGGATACTTGTTTTCTGATGTATCACCCATATTCGCTCGGCCATAAAGTGGGATCAAAGTTGTCTCAGAAATTTTGGCTTTGCATACAGGGCATTGAGGTGGTTGTTCTTCATAAATGTCTGCTAAGATGTTCTCCATGTGAAGCCATTTGTAGATGCAGGGCCAGCAGTATAAGTGTCCGCAGAATGTCACGACAGGGTCTTGCACAAAATCTAAGCAAATGTTGCACTCGAAGCCATTTGGAAGATTGTCGTCCACGTCTGCTATTATGCCAGACACATTCCATTTCTTCACTGAAGAATATTTTTCTTTGTTGACTATGGAGTCTTCAATGTATTCCTCCAATGCCATTTATATTACTTTCTACTCGAGGAACACAGCGACTGCCTACAAACAAGAAACTTCTTCAAAGTGAATTGTGAATCAGAATATGCAAAACAAAAAATGTGCAAATAGTCTTGGAATTATCTTGAAGAACAAAAGAAGTGAAGGATCAAGAAAAATTGAGGACACATGTCAACCAAATTCACCAAAAACACAGGGTGGGTGTCTGAGTAGGATTGTCATGGGAATGCCGCGCTGTTGGGGCAAATGACTGCACAAACTGAATGAGGCTTCCCAGGAACATTAATGGCCATTGGTTCGATTGTGTACTTATAAAATGACTAGGTGGGCACACTTGATCTATTGCACTCCTGATTGTGTGGGATGACATGGAATGCTAAATTGAGTATTAAAAATGTTGCTCTTGTTCTTCTTGAAGTAGTGCTAAACTTGTGTACTGAGGGTAACTTATGAAGCTTCAAGTTACAGCTGAGTAATTTTAAAGACCTTTCAAGACATGGTTTAGTGGCTGACTCGTAACTCTAAATGACTTCCCTGGCAGAGGGTCAATGTCACCTTACCGACACAATCACTGAGGTCCATAACAAATGAAGAGGATTCCATCCTGATGCGTGTCAAGTTGTTTGGTGCATACTTGGATTTTTGAGCATAGGAACTCTGAAATGCTCCAGTTTAGAAAATGAAAATACTGCTAATATGCATCCGAGAGAATTTCCGTGTGTTGATTTAAATTATGATTTCAGGAAGCATCGACGATAACAAATTCTTTTGATTTGAAGATGAACAATGTTTCAGAACATGTACCAGATGATTCGAATGAATTTGGAAGAGAGTTCTAAAGCTATGGTTCAACATTGCACATAAACTATACCAGCACCAGCACCAGATACACACAAAAAAACTTACCTCAAATATAGACTCGGAAAGCTAGAGATGTGCGGAAAGGTATCCTTGAAGTGTTGATGACGTCTCAAAACTAGAAATGGTGAGAGGCTGAGAAGAAAAAAGAAGAAAACAGTCTGAATGTACGACAAAGAGTAGGATTTTCCTTTCTTTTGTTATAGACTAAAGAGGGTTGGGTGGATAGAAGAACTACTGATATGAGAGACGACGGAATCTCTGTTCTATTTATACGCAGCCTGCAGGCGTGTATCTTAAGATAATACATACTTATAGCAGATACACTGGATGTTCCCGTCACATCATTCCGTTCGTTATGAATGTTCATTGCAGTATGGTTTTGGAGCCTTCGAGTTAACACTTGCCTGATCAGTGGACAACAACGTTTGTGGTTGTAATATTGTATGCACAATGTCTTAATAAATATGTAGGGAATAGACATGAAGGTACTTAATGTGGAGCAATTTTGAGATGTAAAATGTGCCAACTGGAGAGCCTTGTAAACAAGCTCAAGAATTAATATCTAGTTTCAACTGGAGAGCCTTATAAACAATTTTGAGATGTAAAATGTGCCAACTGGAGAGCCATGATATTGGTATTTAATTAGTATCTAGTTTCAATCAACCATTGATTATGATCAAGGGAGAGTACATTGCACCCTGTCTGTGTGTGTTTGAATGGAATGAAGTGGGATATTCTTTGTGGTTGGAATGCAACCAAGAAGCCAGATTTAGATTTAGGGGAGAGATGTTGCTGTCAAGTTAGTTGATAGATATACGCATTCATTATTCTTCTTTAATGCACTCTGATATTTGGTGGTGAAGGCTTTTCAAATGTACAGGGAATACAAGAATCTGAACTTAGGATTATCTAATACTCCTTCCATCCTCAAATGTTTGTTCTACAAGACATTTCATGATGTTTAAGAAATCAAACGGTAGATAATGTCCGGTTATGAATTAGTTGTTAAGAAAAAATATATGTAAAAAGTTAAATGTGTAAAAAAAACTAAGAATAATATAAAGTGGACAAACATTAGAAGACACTGGAAAATGAACTATATTCGGAGAAATATTTTCATTTTAGGTACTGTCCGTTGGTTAGCAAGTGATCTACTCATACTAGTGCTAATCCACTTGAGTTACCATGATGATTCGCATCTGAATCCACATGTATTTTGTACTGAAATTCAGAACCAAGTATCAATCAACCCACCCAAGAGGAGAGGTTCAAATTCAATTTAATTCTTATTCTAAACTTAACAACAAATTTTATTTTTTGGCAGATGAACAATTGGAGAAATCTATTTCAATTCATTTAGATTCGTAAAAATGCAATCACAAATAACTCAAAACTCAAGAAAATGCTCATCACACATAATAATAACAATAAATGAAAAGAACCCACGATTTGGAATCGCGAATCTTCATCTCATGATAAAACTCAGCGTTTTGTTGAATATGTGGCAAATCATGTCGGAAAATTTTGCATGTCACATATTTTTTAAAAGGAACTCGCAGTTTTAAATCGTATGTATTTTTAAACCGATCATTTTAAACACACAAGCTCAAACCGATCAAATTTAAAATCACAAAAATCATACGTGACATATGATAATTTTACGTAATCGAGTGTAAAGGAACCCCAGAGATCTGATTCTCACCACTATGAATGAAACAAATTAGTTGTCACTCAGGTAGCCATTTTCTTCACTTTCAGCCACCCTTTTTTGCAAGTCTTGCCGACAATCTTTACTCCTTTCTTCAGCAGAATGTTCAGCTCTTTCGCCTTTGCCTTCAATTGAAGCTCTCTAGCCTTCTCCTTCAACTGTTCCTGAAATTTGGCCATTAACTCTTCTCCTCACTATCCTGAACTGATGTTAACAACATATGAAGAGAGACTGACTAGAAGCGTCTAGCGTATCTACGACCTGACTTCTGGTTTTAGAATGTCTTGACTCGTTTAAATTTGTGTGTGTTGGGTTTGAATTTTTGTGGACCAAATGAGGATGGATGACTTAGTTTCACAGTAATGACAGGATCATCCATGCTGTAACCTAGACCTAGCTAACATGTTTTTTCCGGCACATGACATTCAAATTCAAAAGGAAGAAATTCAAGGACATGTGACATTTTATAAGACGGTGAGATATGATCGTAAACGTTGATTATTTATAATTCAACGAACATAGTTTAATCAAAAAATAATCGTCGTAAAAACCTCATGTCCATGATTGGGCCAAATAATGAGCCGATGGATGTAACTTGGGCCGCCGAGAGAAGAGTTAACCAAAATGATTGCTTCCAAATTGAGGAATTTCTTCTTCTTAGTTTTAGTTGTAATGAAATTTACAAAGTGTCAATCCTCAGTTATATTATTTCTACTCGAGACTCTCGACATAAGTTATTGAAAATTTAAATAACGTCGTTTTGAACTATGATTATAACTTCAAAAGATATTTATTTCGTTAACAATATTATCTTTTGCTAAGAAGCAGAGCTTTCAAATTTAATGTACCGACGCTCGGTGCATTTGTCAATTTCCTTTTATTATTGTAATTTTAATTTGTGCCCAATTGGAACTGTGGTGGATTAGGTGAGATTTGGTATTCTTTTTCCTTTTATACTTTCAAATTGAAATATAAAATACATAAATATCAATTTCAAACTTTTGATTTCATCATTAACACTGTCACTATGCACACTTGTTTGCTTCAGTCTTACATTTCATTGACCGTTTACCAAGTTATAATCTAAGTAATCAGATAAACTTAAATTAAGAATCGGATTCAAAACAACGACCTTCCCGTTTTCAAAATGATGTCATTTTAATATAGTATGACCTGTTTGAAAGTAATTTTATAAAATCGAAAATACTGCCCCTTTTAAAACAAATTAAAATAATAATTTATTAGCCAATTTAGATCATGTCACAATATTTATTTTGTCAAAAGAGTTATTTCTTTTCAGGATAAATGTTCTCTATAAACAAACATTTTACATTTTTAATATTACATTTAGACAGACGACTCCATCATGGCATCAGATGATAATGTAGATTTTCCGGCTTCATATAACCCCAAATTTTAACCTGCATTATTTTCTGAATACAATTATTTTTCACCTGTATAAGGACAAATTCTATGCGGGTTGAAAGTGGCCATTTTCTGGAAGGTACTAAATTAACGAGATTAATGTCGCAATTTTGAAGTCAACCGGACTAATCACGCTATTTAAGATGAGGACCGCCGAATATCGAATAAAATGTTTATTAGGTAGGTGAATAAGATAACAAAAAACAAGTCCAATATCATAATATCGTATGGAAAATACCCGTCTAAATCCATCCATGTTTTGAAAAATTATCATGTTCGGGTTATTTTGATCATTTGAATTTAATTACCAATTTACCTTGTCACATGGCGATTATCTGTTGCACCCGCATGACAGCATTTGAAAGCTCGATAATCATCATATGCAAAATGAAAGCAATTGATTTTATAGTTGCTTCAAATGCTAAAACATATTTTATGCAAAATTTGCACAAGTAAAGTTCAATTTTACTCGAATGAATTTCGTATATCATAATTTTTGAAAAACTATGGTCCTTACAAATTCATAATTCATTCGAGTAAAATTGAACTTTACTTGTGCAAATTTTGCATAAAATATCTTTTAGCATTTGAAGCAACTATAAAATCAATTGCTTTAAAGAACACATTAAGCTAACAGAGTGGTGCTCTGTTGGTTGAGGGACCTGACAAAGGAATTTCAGGGTCAGGATTCGAACCCTGGCCTCACAACTTTTCCTCAGATTTTTCTGGGGCTTCATTCCTCCCGACTGCGCGCGTGGAGGCTGTTTATTCTTCCCGCCTAAGTGTGGAAGCTGTTGATTTGATGCTCTATGGATGCTCATTTCTTCCACCGTAAGAGGAGACCTTTGGATGTCATTGCTTGAAGTGATGTAAGATTGCTTGGATATTAATGGATGATTGAAGTTCATTGGTGATAGTGCCTAGATGACTTGTGCGTTCAAAGTATTAGTTGTACTAGATGAATATGTAATATCTTGTACTCAATTGTAAACCCACACATCAAAAAAAAGAACACACTAAAATTGATCGGATAGTAATTTCATGATACGTTTCAATCAGTCCACAATTAAAAAAATTACAGTCATCTGACTAGATTAATCGGAACAAAAATTCTGATCCAAATCATTATGCATTATTTAGCTTTTTGTGTTGGAGAATCTTGACAACATATTTTTATTACGAAATGACTACAATAGTCATTACTATTTATTGATTCCCCGTTTATAATTACTTACATTGAGCTATATGAGCTTGTATCCCATGGATCCATCTAATTTGGTGGACTCGTGAATCCTCTTATTGCATCAGTTGATTGCATTTTTTGGATGCACCAGATTGTACCACGTCATTGCATTTGTCATCTGCACATCACGTCTGCATCACATGCAAAACACGTGCAAGTCACATGTTTCATTAATGCGTTGACACAATCTGGTGTATCTAAAAAATACAATTAACAAATGCAAGATAGATTTATGAGTCCACCAAATTAGATGGTTCCACATAATGCATTTCCTAACTATATATTAATGACAATATAAAACAACATAATACAAGAACATACTAGCATCATAAAAATGGATAAATAACGAGAAAGCTAACTTGACAAATGACTCGCCCGACATACAAGCAATACTTACATAATTGATTACAGAGCTTTCTACTTCAGCATCTTCCTCAGACGCGTTCAAAACTGTCGGCATCCATTCCCAAACTTCTAAAGAAACCTAATTTAGATATATTATGCTTAGTGTATGAATTTCCATTTCGTGGCAGTTAATTTTTATTCAAATAAAGTTGTTGGATTCTGGGCTTTGAGGGTTTCAATTTCTGACTTTGTAGGGTTGTCAGAGTTTTGATTTTTATATAGTGGGGTCGGATGTAGTTGGTCATATTGGAGGATAAACTGAGTTCAGTTGACTTAAGATTCCTTTTGTGCTTATGTGTTTTTGTTATAATGTTGGATTTCTGCTGAGTGATTTTTGATTAGTTGAGGATTTGAGTGAGTCAGTGAGGATGGGTGGTGTATGTGGTAGGCCTGCTGTTGAAGATTTAAAGGATCGTCCTAATGAAAGACTACCGAATCATTTGTGGAAGAAGGAATCTTTTGATGCTCATGGGAAGCTGAATTTGTCTAGAAGAGAGGATGAAATTTGGGGAAAGGAAAAGTTAGCTACTAATGGCCTTGACGTGAATGGTGGTTTGATTGATAGGAAATTTAGTGTATTGTCGAATAGATTGTATGGTAATTATGGGGATAGGAAGATTCAAAGGGAGAAAGTTGAAGATGTCATTGTTAATGATTTGGGTATTAACGGGGTTGGGTGTCATGCTTTTGACGGAGAGCTTGTCGCTGCTGGATGGCCGGCTTGGCTTGTGGAAGCCGCTCCAGAGGCTCTTACTGGTTGGTTGCCTCGCCGAGCTGATACTTTTGAGAAGTTGAATAAAGTAAGTCGTTCGCGCGATCTTTAAAACACAATTTTCTTGAGAAGTTTCTTTTACGTCCTTCTAATGATATTAACTTTTGCAGATTGGTCAAGGGACTTACAGTAATGTTTACAAGGCACGTGATACGGTAGATGGAAAATTTGTTGCTCTCAAGAGAGTTCGATTTGATAGCTTGGATTCCGAAAGCGTTAAATTCATGGCGAGGGAGATTATTATCTTGAGGAGGCTCGATCATCCCAACATAATCAAACTAAAGGGCTTGATCACATCAAGGAAATCTTGTAGCTTGTACCTTGTTTTTGAGTACATGGAACATGATATCACTGGACTCTCATCTCTCCTTGGCTTTAGATTTACTGAAGCACAGGTGCCGAACTTTTTCCTTTGATAATCCACTACACATTTGTTTACTAGAGAGATTCATAATAGCTCCAGATGTTTTATTGGACTAACACATTGTCTCTTCTGCCAGATTAAATGTTATATGCAGCAGCTTCTTCGCGGGCTTGATTACTGTCATAGTCATGGGATTCTGCATCGTGACATCAAGGGTTCAAATCTTTTGATTGATAACAATGGAATTCTGAAAATAGCTGATTTTGGCCTAGCAAGTTTCTTTGATCCTTTTCATAGTTACCCGATGACAAGCCGTGTTGTGACCCTTTGGTATCGACCTTTAGAACTTTTACTTGGAGCAACCAGTACGGAGTCGGTGTTGATTTGTGGAGTGCTGGATGCATACTTGGAGAGTTATATGCTGGTAGGCCTATCATGCCTGGAAGAACAGAAGTAAGAATTATATCGTTGAACAATATGAAAGTTATGAGATGCATTTGTTGAGTCCAGAGAAATCTTTAATTAACCGCCTATATTTTTGTTTCAAGTATTTTACGAAGTAATTTGGTTCCAAAAAATTGTCTTTCATTTTTTAGGTGGAGCAGCTACACAAGATATTTAAGCTTTGTGGCTCCCCTTCGGAAGGGTTATGGAGAAAATCACAGTTGCCTAATGCCACTGTCTTCAAGCCACATGAACCATACAAAAGGCGTATTGCAGAAACATTCAATGATTTTCCTAATGCTGCATTGCAACTGATGGAAATATTACTCTCTTTGGACCCCAAACACCGAGGAACAGCAGATCATGCCTCAAGAATGTGGTATGTCTAAGCGATATTTATAGAAAACATATTGTTTTACCTTAGTTAATTAGCATTCTTACAATGGGTGTTCGGGATTTGCTAAGGTAATGTTTTTGGCTTTACCAGTATTTTACTACCAAACCACTCCCTTGCAATCCTTCAACATTGCCGGTGTATCCTCCAAGCAAAGAGATGGATGCTAAACTCAGAGAAGATGCTAGGAGGTAATGCTTCTGAAATCCCATTCATATCTAACATGCTTGTTTTTTTTCATTTCTAGTGCTTCCACCAACTGTGCTCCCCTTGACTAGTGAAATTGAATAATAAGTTGAATTAAACTAACGGACATGAGGAACCAGGAAAAACTAATTTGCGCCTCATAAGACACCTTTCATTTCTTTATGTTTACAGGCTAAAAGATGCTGGCAGCAAGGGACAAAAACCTGATCTTGGAAGGTTGAGGCAAAAGGATTTGATTTCAGGTGCATCCCCTAATGCGAATGCTGAGTCTGCACTGGTGATGCAGGTAAATAAGTGTTTCCCAGTTTAATTTACTGTTCAAAACTTGATATTTGGTAGATAATGTCATGTCACTAGTGAACTAGCATGGAAGACTTGTTTCGAGAATGGTGTTCAAATTTTGAGTCACCTGATCCGCTGACAGACATGAGAATTAGCTAAAAAAATTATTTTGTCATTCTAAGTATCAGTTATTTACACAACGACTCTGTTTGATTTACAGAAAAGGCGAGATTCATCTAGTTCAAAAACACTCAGCGAGTTGTTCAACCCGTGGAAAAATGAAGCTGTGTCTGGTTTCTCACTTGGAGAACATAGACAGAATCAACCAGAGAATAGTGTCAGTAAAAATATGGACGACCACCACAGTAGATATTCCTACTCAGGGCCATTAGTCCCAGGCTTTGGACTTGCGAAAACAGGAATGAAGTTGGATGAGTCATCAACTTCCACTACTAAAACTGAATTGTCAAATTTCTCTAATCTGGTAGCAAGCAGGGAAAATAATCATTCTAATGATGATCAAAGACATGAGTCCAAATCCTCACAATATAAGGTTAGTAACCACCCCGGGAGATTCTCTGGCCAATTCAACAAATGGGAGTTGGCAGTGAAACAAGATCAGAGCCACCTTCCACAGAGAATTTCTGTGGCTTGTCAGGAAGAAGGAATCAGCCAAAGTAGAGATTCCATGGTAACGACTTTGAAAACATCTTCATGAAATCACGCGTTCTCTTTATTAACATATCATTGTTATTCATCTCTAAATTACATGTTTATGTTTTGACAGCTTGAGAACAAAATAGCATTCTCCGGACCACTAGTTTCATCACACAAAGTTGATCAAATGCTGAAGGATCATGATCGACGAGTCCAGGAGTACACTCGCAGAACACAGAAAGAGAGAATGAAACATATGAAGCTTCTTTCTAAAGGGAAGCAATTTATAAATAATCCGTAAGTATCAATGTGAAGTAACCAATTGGCTGCAAAATATTTAACTGTACAGAAAATACAGTTTTTTTCTTGCATTGAAATTTGTAAATAAATCATATTAAATCAAGGTAAAATTTCTCATTTTGAAAACTTAAGCTTTTGTAAAACGTCGTCGTATTGAACACAAAGATGGCGAATCTCACATCTAGGGTTTCCAACAAAGCTGTGCGATCAATTTCAATTCCGATTCCGATCGTCCCGTCGTTTTCCGACCATGTCTTCAGCTCCGGCTTCCACCAAATCAGCATCAACCGCAACACTAACAGTCAAGAGGAAGACTGTGTTCGTCAAAGTGGACCAACTCAAACCGGGAACCTGAGGTCACACATTGATCGTTAAGATCGTCAGTTCCTCGCCGTTCTCTGCCATTAATTAAACCTCGTCCTGGTTTGATTCCTGGGCGTCAGAATCGGATCGTTGAGTGCCTTGTTGGTGATGAGACTGGTTCAATTGTTTTCACTGCTCGTAGTAAGCAAGGTACCATCTTTACATGATTTGTTGTTTTTCTCTACTTTAAAGTTTAACCTGATTACATTCTTTGTTAAACTCTGAAATCTGTTTTGTTCGATTTCTAGGAAATTCAGTGTTTTTCAAAATGACCGATTTCTATTACTTCCATTTTGTGATGTATTTGTATATGAAGTGTGAATAAGTTATTCGTCTTTTAATTTTGGCGTCATATTTTGGATGTTTGCTTAGTTGACATTTGTAATTCCTTTCTTATCTCGCATGAAATGCATTTTGATCTTTCCACTTGTTTGGTTAATTTTGTTTTATATCATTTCATTGTTGTTCATTATCGCAATTGTACCCGACAGCCCACGGGGACGATTGGTGAGATAGTTGATTAATAAGTATCTGCTTGTATTTAAAATTCATTCGAGTTTCCAAACCTGTATTCTAATTTAAGTGTATTATGATCTCAGTTGACAAGATGAAACCAGACGCTACAGTTATTTTGCGCAATGCTAAGATTGACATGTTTAAGGGATCATAGAGGCTTGCAGTTGACAGATGGGGTCTAGTGCATGCTCAGGTGCACTTGGAAGTTATCAAAAACTAGAAAAATAGATAGAAACGAGCACTGAACATGAAAGTGACGAAGTGCCATTTTTAGAAATGATTCAACACATGAGCTCTGACCTCTGAGATCATTGACGCGACAAAGGGAACCCAATCCCGTGGCGTCTGCTAGGAAATATAACAAACAACAAGCTGCACGCGAGTCCAATGGCCGCAGGCAAACCAATATACAACTCTGTCACGTCTTCCTCGGACACATTGTAGAAACAGCTGACTACATTTCTATCAAACAAAGCCACGGCGGCAAATACAAGGACTGTCAAAACAGAATGGAAGAAATCTATAAACCTGACACGGTACTGAGCAGACTCTTCAGGAGGAAGTTCCATTGACCCATCAATAATCCACAGTCCACTAAATGTCGCTAGTCCGTATCTCACCTTCCCTCTCAGGTCTCTGACGCTGTCAGTAAACGATAAGACGATGCATGACAGACTGCATAGGGCTAGAAGACCAATGGTGAAGCTTCTGTTATGAGGTGTTGGGCATTTTCCTTCATTAGTTAAAATAGGTGATAAGTATTGGAACACAAGGACAGTCCCTGTTGGTAAAAGCTTTGCTAGATTTGCTGCGTTCTTGAATGTTTTCCTTATGGCGCGATTTGCTGGCGTTTTCCTTGGGTTTTCAGGATTTTGTTGCTGCTGATCGTCTAAAAGGGCTGCACGGAGCGCTTCTTCTGCTCCAGCTTTAATCATATCCATGTCTGTCTCGTGTTTTTAACAACCTTTTATTGCACGTTACAAACTCTGGAAAACGCAATGGAAAACCACAAGATGTGCGTTCTGGGCGAAAAAGGTGAGGAATTTATAGGATACTGACTTCTTCAAATTTCAGCTACAAATCTGTTTTTTTCATTTTTCAAAATGTAACCGCAGAGATGCATAATAAGGTACATTTCGACGCAAGAATAACTAAAAATTTCTACATTTGCCAACTAGGGAACGTTGGGTTTCAGTTGGCAACTCCATGGGGGGTCTGTGTGTTACTAAAATTAGCCATTGAATTTCATTGTTTGAATATTTACCATTTTTCTATGCAACAGAATGTTACAAAACCAACTGAAAGACAAACTAAAACTTGTTATTATATTACAACATATGAACAAGCTCAAATAACATACCCAAATTAAATAAGACATGTTTCACAACACTGAAAATCAAGGAAAGACCTCAATGACAGACCTCAATCCAAGAACAGGAGTGATTTTGTATGTTTTAAAGCCAGATTTTTTGAATATCTCAGCCCAATCCTTTTCTTCCCTCTCCCTTCCGGTTGCCAAAGTCATCATAATCATGTCGAATAAAAGCTGTGTTTCTTTTTCCCGATGAATGTCATCAGCCTTCTCTGTGGGTGTTAACAACCATGTCTATTATGATCACTTTCCCACCATTTTCTTTCACTATAGCTTTTTTGCAGTTCATAAGTATTTTTATGCACTCTTCGTCACTCCAATCATGCATGATGCACTGCGCGCAAACGAACCGTTAACGATTTCAATCATACGTATTTCAGTATAAATAAATTCTTGTGCAAATATAATTACCTTTAACATGGTTGCATCTGCTTGCGGAACTGATTCGAACATGTCTCCTTTAACATGCTTCACATTCCCTGATCCCTCCAAGCCAGCAATCACATGTGGTAGATCAAAATTAATGCAGTTTATATCCGGAAATGCTTTAGCAATAGCATAAGCCATTGTTCCTGTACCGCCACCAACGTCAACGAGGCTTTTAAGTCCCTCGAAAATACCTCCACATTTATCAAGCATCACAGTTGCTACCAATCTAGCATCACTAGACATAGCCTTGTTGAAAAAATCATTCAGATTCGGATCAACTGCAGCTTGCTCCCATAAGCTTCTTCCATTAGCAGTTTCGAATATACTGTCATCATCGGTTTTAAACCAAGTACTCATCGAATCCCATGGTCTAATCAATGCAGGATCAAGCACAGCTTGCAAAAATGGCACCATACTCATTGGGTTATCACTTATTAAATAGTAACATGATGGAGTTAAGACAAACCCTTCTTCATCATTTTCTTCACTAACTTGACGCAAAGCGAAGAAGCCAGAGTGAACCAGAACTCGCATGAGTCTATAAAGATGTTGGATTTTGTTACGATGAACGTTAAGTTCAGTGAATAAAGCAGATATGGTCATAGGTTTGCCATGGTTGTGGATGATATCAGGTATTCCCATTTGAACAGCACATTTGAGTGATGCAGAGTTTATGAAGTTGAAGATGTGATTCCATATGTGTGACTGAGCTTTTAGCAACTCGTCGGAACTCGGTGTTCCGCTGCTCATGTGGTTGTAGCCATTCATTTTGTTAGACATTGGAGGATGGGTATAAAAGGAAGAGTGGTGCTTTGGTAAGGTATAATGCTTTAATATATATTAATGATATATGATGCTTTGCACATGGAGTAGCACTCTAATGGTTAGCCATCCGGTCTCTGCGGTCTCCGATTCCAGATATGGTTGGTCCAAATCCAACTCAGTGCAACTCTGGCAAGATAAGGTATGATGCTCTGTCCCTTTGTCTCCTCATTTAATGTGGTTATTTATTCGGTTTGCATTCTTTGTGTTAGAATTAATCAATGGAAATAATAGATATTTTTTGTGTCGAAAAACTTAATCTCAACTTGGTGACACTTTCGTGCCTCGTCTTGAACAACTATCATTTACACTAATTTTTTTAGAGGATTCTAATTTTTCGATTGGTAAATATATCACTTTATAATTTAAGCGGACTACGGGCATGATCTGTCGCCATCCGGAGTCGAATTTAAATTGACTATAATGATTGATCAATCATGATCATTGCTCTTGATAATTAAGCTAAATCTTACATTTTACACATTAAATTCCAACGAATGCGCATAAGGGGTAGTGACCTGATTGTCATAGTTTTGGTCTAACAATCAAGAACGTTGAATTCCTCCTACATTGTGCATGGAAACTTGTTTCCCTATCATGTATGAGATCTGTATGAATTGCCTTTCGGGGCATATATAAAATAAAAAATATTATACATACAAAAATGGATAAATGTGCAAGAGGCCAACAGTTAGCTAAATGTGGGGTAGCCAAAGAAATTGAAGAAAATATATATTAAAGCATTCACTATAAAATTAGCCTTCAAATTTTCATGAAATATAATTCCCTCATAAAACTTAATTTCTAATCATTGTGCGTCTGTGCCCATGTTGAAAGGCAACATAAAATATAATAATTTTGGATTTCGCGAAAAGGCCATTAATGAACAGTATGCCCATGCTGATTTTAGAATAATTCATCTTCAATCAATCATGCCTAAAGGCTAAAAGGCAACATTAATGAACAGTGTGCTCATGCTGATTTCATAATAATACGTCTCCAATCAATCCTATTCATGAGTCTTCACTGCTTACTTGGTCACTCACTATTTGTCCCTTTTACGGTCTGAGACTTTTTAATAAGTTAATTACAGAAACTCATTGTCATAATAGCGATAAATATAAATAATTATTTGCCTAATGGGATATTGCATAAAATCACATTGATAACTATGGCTGTGAGCAATTAACCCTCTTTGTTATTGATGTGATGTATTGCTAACGAAAGTAATTATAAAAATGTTTAAGTGAAAATTATAATCATATAGGTGGTAAATAATATTATAACAATAGTATTATAATAAAAAATAATACACTTAATGGATTACTTGACGTAACTGAACATAGGTGGTGTGTCGGAATGAGATCCCGTACTGCGAACAGCATTATGCAGCCAATTCGAAACACATAGTTTAGGTATAAAACTACGTAGTTCAGGTACAAAACTACGTCGTTTTAGAAAGGGTTCAATAATTTTAAATTTGGATTTTAGTAAAACGACATAGTTTTACAAGCATTTAAATTAAACTACGTAGTTTATAGTTAACCTCTGTGTTTTGAATACGCTGCATAATGCTGTACGCAGCACCGGATTCGAATCCGTGGTGGATTAGGATCATGTGCAGCCAACAACACTTTCCAGCCACAAATGAAACGACGTAGTTTTAGTTATTAAACACCGAAACTATGTCGTTTTGAAAAGGGTTCAGAAATTTTTAATTAGGGGTTCAGTAAAACTGTTTTGTTTTGAATTATTATAGACCTAAACTACGTCTTTTTATAATTAACTTTTAAATTTTAAAATTTGAATTTTGGCTGGATTTGGCTGTACGCTGTACAGGATCCGAACCGTGGTGTGTCACTAACGTACCTGGTTATAAATGTGGTTTTATTCAATATCGTATTAGGGTATTTTCAACCATCATGTATTTTGCAAAAATAACCACATCTTTTTATTAAGATTTATTTATCTCAATCGTTTGATTAATTAAAATCAATTATCAAAATAATATTTTCATGTCTTACAATATTTAAATGTCCTTATCTTGTAGATCCTAACTCAGAATCTTTCTTTTTTAACTGTAGTAGAGGTTATGATTTCTAGAAACTGTTAAATTTATGATACGAAAAAGGGTCGTGACAGTATTATGTTAATTGGGTGGGATATTTTATAAAGAACATTGAAAAGGAAAACAGGGTAGATGACAAATGTGTAAACAAGCCAAATTTGAAACAATAAATGAAGGATCATGATGACTAAATAATTGAGAAAATCTATACAGCTCAACAAGGGAGAACACGTGACATGCGGGATTGTGGGTACACATATCTGTCTTATGGATATTTAGTTTTTTGAGTTTATCATCGAGAAGCACCTGTATAATGGGTTCGGATCTGTACAGCTTACAGCTAAATCTAATCAAAATTTAAAATTTAAAATTTAATTATAAACGACGTAGTTTAAGTCTATAATAATTCAAAACAACACAATTTTACTAAACTCTAATTAAAAATTTCTGAACCCTTTTCAAAAAGACGTGGTTTTGGTGTTTAATAATTAAAACTACGTCGTTTGATTTGTAGCTGAAAAGTGTTGTTGGCTACACATGATCCTAATCCCTATATAGTCGTCTGAAAATCACCCCAATAAAATAAGTTTACTGAAAAATCATTTATATAAATATTTCGTCTATTTCGAACCACCCAAGATTGGTGTTAAAAATAATAATAGAATAATAATTTTAATTTATTAAATGATTTATTATTTGCATATTAGTAGAAACCTTCAGAAAAATGAAAAAAATACACAGAAATTTATTAAACACACTACAGTTACAACAACAAACTACTTTTTTTTTATCAAATGCTCTTTTATGAATAAAATGAAAACTATTACACAGTAAAAATAATTGATGAAAGTATGAACAATTTTCTTTTTATCTAATTGATCCACAACAAAAAAAAAACATTTGACCACACTTTCTACCATCAGAATCTAATATTTGTTTCAAAATAAAAAAGTTTGGTTTTTATATTTAAATAATATAAAATCATTTCGTCAACCCGATACATTTTTAAAGTTTCGAAACTGTTCAACGCTTGATTGAAATCTTTTTCTAAGCATTCTTTGCACATTCTGAATTTTTGGAATTTTTATGAATTTCAAAGAATATTTAAATAATAATCAATAAATTACTATATAAATTAAAACTAATATTTTATTATAATAAAAGCTTTGCAAGATTTGCTACATTCTTGAATGTTTTCCTTATTGGCACGATTCACTGGCGTTTTCTTTGGATTTTCAGGATTTTGTTGCTGCTGATCGTCTAAAAGGGCTGCAAGAAGGGCTTTTTCTGCTTCGTCTTTAATCATATCCATGTCTGTCTAGGGTTTTTCGCAACCTTTTATTACACGTTACAAACTCGGGATAATGCAATGGGAAAAACACAAGATGTGTGATTTGGATGAAAAAGGTGAGGAATTTATAGGATACTGGCTTCTTCAAATTTCAGGTACAAATCTGTTTGTTTCATTATTCAGAATGTAACCGTAGAGATGCATAATAAGGTACATTTCGACGCAAGAATAACTAAAAATTTCTACATTTGCCAACTAGGGAACGTTGGGTTTCTGTGTGTTACTAAAATTAGCCATTGAATTTCATTGTTTGAATATTTACCATTTTTCTATGCAACAGAAAATGTTACAAAACCAACTGAAAGACAAACTAAAAACAACTTGTTATTATATTAAAACATCTGAAGAAAATCAAATAACATACCCAAATCAAATAAGACATGTTTCACAACACTGAAAATCAAGGAAAGACTTCAATGACAGACCTCAATCCGAGAACAGGAGTGATTTTGTATGTTTTAAAGCCAGATTTTTTGAATATCTCAGCCCAATCCTTTTCTTCCCTCTCCCTTCCGGTTGCCAAAGTCATCATAACCATGTCGAAATAAAGTTGTGTTTCTTTTTCCTGATGAATGTCACCAGCCTTCTCTTTAGTGCTAATAACCATGTCTATTATGATCACTTTCCCGCCATTTTCTTTCACTATAGCTTTTTTGCAGTTCATAAGTATTTTTATGCACTCTTCGTCATTCCAGTCGTGCATGATCCACTGCGCGCATACGAACCGTTAACGATTTCAATTCATATATATTTCAGTATAAATACATTCTTGTGCAAAAATGCCTACCTTTAACATGGTTGCATCTGCTTCCGGAACTGATTCAAACATATCTCCTTTAACATGCTTCACATTCTCTGATCCCTCCAAGCCAGAAATCACATGTGGTAGATCAAAATTAATGCAGTTTATATCCGGAAATGCTTTAGCAATAGCATAAGCCATTGTTCCTGTACCGCCACCAACGTCAACGAGGCTTTTTAGTCCCTCGAAAATACCTCCACATTTATCAAGCACCACAGTTGCTACTAATCTAGCATCACTAGACATAGCCTTGTTGAAAAAATCATTCAGATTCGGATCAACTGCAGCTTGCTCCCAAAAGCTTCTTTCATTAGCAGTTTCGAATATACTTTGATCATCGGTTTTAAACCAAGTACTCATCGAATCCCATGGTCTAATCAATGCAGGATCAAGCATAGCTTGCAAAAATGGCACCATACCCATTGGGTTATCACTTATTAAATAGTAACATGATGGAGTTAAGACATACCCTTCTTCATCATTTTCTTCACTAACTTGACGCAAAGCGAAGAAGCCAGAGTGAACCAGAACTCGCATGAGTCTATAAAGATGTTGGATTTTGTTACGATGAACGGAAAGTGCAGTGAATAAAGCAGATATGGTCATAGGTTTGCCATGGTTGTGGATGATATCAGGTATTCTCATTTGAACAGCACATTTGAGTGATGCAGAGTTTATGAAGTTAAAGATGTGATTCCATATGTGTGACTGAGCTTTTAGCAACTCGTCGGAACTCGGTGTTCCGCTGCTCATGTGGTTGTAGCCATTCATTTTGTTAGACATTGGAGGATGGGTATAAAAGGAAGAGGAGTGGTGCTTTGGTAAGGTATAATGCTTTAATATATAGGGAATGTATCATGTGGATCCTCTTAATTTGGTGGATCCGTGAATCTCCTCTTGCAACCTTTGATTGCATTTTTGGACGCACCAGATTGCGCCAGCGCATTAATGAAGCACGTGCAAGTGACGTGTGCATTTGTCATGTGCAATTACGCGCAATCTGGTGCGTCCAAAAAATGCAATCAACAGCTGCAAGAGAGGATCCACGGATCCACCAAATTGGATGGATCCACAGGATACAACCCCTTAATATATATTAATGCTATATGATATTTTGCACAAGAGTAGCACTCTAAGGGTTAGCCATCCGATCTCCGCGATCTCCGATTCTAGATATGGTTGGTTCAAACCCAACTCAGTGCAACTCTGACAAGATAAGGTATGATGCACTGTCCCTTTGTCTCCTCATTTAATGTGGTTATTTATTAGGTTTGCATTCTTGTGTTAGAATTAATCAATGGAAATAATAGATATTTTTTGTGTTGAAAAACTTAATCTCAACTTGGTGACACTTTCGTGCCTCGTTTTGAACAACTATCATTTACACTAATTTTTTTAGAGGATTCCAATTTTTGATTTGTAAATATATCGCTTTACAATTTAAGCGGACTACGGGCATGATCTGTCGCCACCCGAAATCGAACTTAAATCGACTATAATGATTGATCAATCATGATCATTGCTCTAGATAATTAAGCTAAATCTTACATTTTACATATTAATTTTCAACGAATGCGCATAAGGGGTGGTGGCCCGATGGTCATAGTTTTGATCTAACAATCAAGAACGTTGAATTCCTCCTACATTTTGCATGGAAACTTGTTTCCCTATTATGTATGAATCTGTATGAATTGCCTTTCGGGGGTATATATAAAATAAAAAATATTATACATACAAAAATGGATAAATGTGCAAGAGGCCAACAGTTAGCTAAATGTGGGGTAGCCAAAGAAATTGAAGAAAATATATATTTTAAAGCATTCACTATAAAATTAGCCTTCAAATTTTCATGAAATATAATTCCCTCAGAAAATTTAATTTCTAATCATTGTGCCCATGCTGAAAGGCAACATAAAATATAATAATTTTGGATTTCGCGAAAAGGCCATTAATAAACAGTGTGCCCATGCTGATTTTAGAATAATTCATCTCCAATCAATCATGCCTAAAGGCTAAAAGGCAACATTAATGAACAGTGTGCTCATGCTGATTTCATAAGGGTGAGTCTCCTCACACCCCCACCCCCTCACTTTTCATACACCCCTCCGTGGGTCCCGCAGTTTTTAATTATTATACCCTCAACTTTTCTATTATCCCAATTTATATATATATATTTCATATATCATTTATTTTATTTTTTAAATATAATATTTTTATAAAAATTACTGATTTAAAATTATTTATACATTAACATAAAAAATTATATATTTATATAGTCAATGCAAAATAATTTATAAGTTAAATACAACACATATTTTGTAAATATGTATGTTATTAATTAAATTAAATTTAAGTTATACTAAATATATAAATATATTATAAATTAATATCTACCTTTTATTAAAAATTATGTATGTATATATTTTACGGTGAGATGTCTATTTTGTGTTTCGTAATGTATTGTCAAATCTATCTTGTATTATATTGTCAAATTTATTTTGTGTTTTATTGTCAAATTTATTTCGTGTTGTATTGTCAAATTTATTTTGTGTTTCGTATTGTATTGTCAAATCCACTTTGTGTTTCGTATTGTATTGTCAGATCTACTTTGTTGTGATGTCAAATTTCTTTTTTGTTGTACTGTCAAATCTACTTATTTGTTTTGTATTGTCAAATCTGTTTTTTGTTGTATTGTTAAACTTATTTTTTGTTGTATTGTCAGATCTACTTTGTTTCATACTGTCAAATCTATCTTTTTTTGTATTGTCAAACTTGTTCTTTGTTGTATTGTCAAATCTTTTTTTTGTATTGTCAAATTTACTTTGTTCTGTATTGTCAAATCTTTTTTTCCACTAACTTTTGTACTTTGTTAGTCTATTTAATGGATACATTTATGAGTAGCAAGTTACTCACTCACACTTTTTTACACTATCATATCTCTCTATCATGGATAATCTTCATTCTGCTTCATTTTCAAATAGCTGGTCATACGAGAATGATGTTCGTAGTGAGGAAAGTATATCCAACAAGAATCGAGATTATACATCCGAATTTACCACAAACCAGGTTAGTATCATTACTATGTGCTTTTTTGCTATTTAATTTTGAAGGAAAAAATTATAAAATTAGCAAATTTCATCATAATTATTCTTCATTTATATAGATATTTGAAAATAGAGAAGATATGCTAAATTGGGTGAAGATGGTTGGTTTAGAATATGGCATTGTAGTGGTGATTAAAAATTCTGCAAAAAAAATGGGTGGAAAGATGCCGAAGTGTATACTTGCGTGTGAAAGAGGAGGAAAATACAAACCTCCATTTCAAGTTGAAGAGACTACCCAATTTAAAAATACTGGAACCAAAAAATGTGAATGTCCATTTGAGTTAAGAGGTCGACCTATACCTCCAGAAGGTGTCATGTGGGGTTTGAGGGTAATATGCGGTATTCACAATCATAAGACAGCAGAATTCATGGATGGCCACGAGTACCCATCCAGGTTAAAACCAATGGAGAAACAACTTGTGCTGGACATGGCCAATAGTACTGCACCTCGTGAGATTCTTAGTATTCTGAAACAGAAAGATTCGTCAAACAGTACAGGGATAAAAAGTCTTTACAATTTAATTGGTAGAAACAAATCTACAAAACGGGGTGGTTTAACTCAAGTTCAATACGTGTTAGAGCAACTAATCAAAAAAGAATACCTACACGATTATTGCACAAATCCAGATACAAATGAAATTACTGACATCCTCTGGGTCCATCCAAAAAGTCTAGCCCTTGCTGTCAATTTTCCATCTGTTTTGATTATTGATGCCACGTATAAGACCAATGAGTATCGGTCGCCACTATTGGAGGTTGTGGGTATAACTTCTACGATGCGAACTTACTCCCTTATGTTCGCATATCTTAGTCATGAGAGGGTAGAAAATTTGACATGGGCATTAAGCATTCTGAAGAGACTAATGATTGAAAAGGGGGCAACATTGCCATCTGTATTTGTTTCGGATCGAGATTTGGCGCTTATAAATGCCATTGGAAATATGTTTTCCTTCGTCGCATCACATCCTTTGCATTTGGCACATAAATCAGTGTGTAATGAAGAAATGTAGACCCTTGCTTGGTTTGGAGTGGAACCAATTTTTTGCATCATGGCACTCTCTCATAAATTCATCGACGGAGTGGTCTTATAACCAAAAGTGGAAAGTAATGTGCGAGGAGTATCAACGATTTCAACGTGCCCTAAAATACCTATGGGAGACATGGTTGCATCCTCATCGAGAACAATTTGTGTCAGCATGGATTGATGCATCTATGCACCTCGGAAGCAATTCAAGTCAAAGGTACAACTGATTTATTATTTTGAATGTTTTTAAAAAATATTATAATATATTTGATTGATAAAGAATAATTTATTTCAGAGCGGAAGGGGCACATGCAAGATTGAAAATGTATTTGGGAGATACTATGTCGTCCTTAGATACATCATTCGATAAAATACACAAGATGTTGATAAATCAATTCGGAGATGTTTTTATGTATTTATTTTTAGTGTTGTTGTATGTTTTTTATGAATCCAAATTAATGTTTTAAATATGAGTTTTGCAAAATAAAAAAATATTTTAGTACAATAGAAATTTTGTATAATATTTATAATTTAATTTTAATTTAGTTGAATTTTATTTTTAATTTAATATAATTTTAAAGAAATCTGTTAGAATGAAAGATTAATTGGATGTGTGTAATTGGATTTAAAATAAATAAATTGTACTTAAGATTAATTGGATGTGTGTAATTAAGTTAGAATGAAAGGGTATTTTGGGCTTTTGTCAAATGGGTTTTTGTCGTGAGGGGGTGCGATGAGCAGCTCCCTTTCATAATAATACATCTCCAATCAATCATAATTCATGAGTCTTCACTGCTTACTTGGTCACTCACTATTTGTCCATTTTACGTTCTGAGACTTTTTTAATAAGTTAATTACAGAAATTTATTGTCATAATAGGGATAAATATAGATAATTATTTGCCTAATGGGATATTGCATAAAATCACATTGATAACTATGGCTGTGAGCAATTAACCCTCTTTGTTATTGATGTGATGCATTGGTAACGAAAGTAATTATAAAGATGTTTAAGTGAAAATTATAATCATATAGGTGGTAAATAATATTATAACAATAGTATTATAATAAAAAATAATACACTTAACGGATTACTTGACGCAAGTGAACATAGGTGGTGAGCCTCTAACGTACTTGGTTATAAATGTGGTTTTATTAAGATTTATTTAATCTCAATCGTTTGATTAATTAAAATCAATTGTCAAAATAATGTTATCATGTCCTATAATATTTAAATGTCCTTGTAGATCCTAACTCAGAATCTTTCTTTTTTAACTGTAGTAGAGGTTATGATTTTTAGAAACTGTTAAATTTATGATACGAAAAAAGGGACGTGACAGTATTATGTTAATTGGGTGGGATATTTTATAAAGAACATTGAAAAGGAAAACAGGGTAGATGACAAATGTGTAAACAAGCCAAATTTGAAACAATAAATGAAGGATCATGATGACTAAATAATTGAGAAAATCTATACAGCTCAACAAGGGAGAACACGTGACATGCGGGATTGTGGGTACACATATCTGTCTTATGGATATTTAGTTTTTTGAGTTTATCATCGAGAAGCATCTGTATAATGGGTTCGGATTCTGTACAGCTTACAGCTAAATCTAATCAAAATTTAAAATTTAAATTTTAAATTTTAATTATAAACGACGTAGTTTAAGTCTATAATAATTCAAAACAACACAATTTTACTAAACCCCTAATTAAAAATTTTTGAACCCTTTTCAAAAAGACGTGGTTTTGGTGTTTAATAATTAAAACTACATCGTTTCATTTGTAGCTGGAAAATGCTGTTGGCTGCACATGATCCTAATCCCTATATAATAGTCTGAAAATCACCCCAATTAAATAAGTTCACTGAAAAACATTTATATAAATATTTCGTCTATTTCGAACCACCCAAGATTGGTGTTAAAAATAATAATAGAATAATAATTTCAATTTATTAAATGATTTATTATTTGCATATTAGTAGAAACCTTCAGAAAAATGAAAAAATACACAGAAATTTATTAAACACACTACAGTTACAACAACAAACTACTTTTTTTATCAAATGCTCTTTTACGAATAAAATGAAAACCATTACACAGTAAAAATAATTGATGAAAGTATGGACAATTTTCTTTTTAACCAATTGATCAACACAAACAAAATAAAAACATTTGAACACACTTTCTACTATCAGAATCTATTATTTGTTTCAAAATAAAAAAATTGATTTTCATGTTTAAATAATATAAAATCATTTCGTCAACCCGTACGATACATTTTTAAAGTTTTCGAAATTGTTCAACGCTTTTCTGAAATCTTTTTCTAAGCATTCTTTGCATATTCTGAATTTTTGGAATTTTTATGAATTCAAAGAATATATAAATAATAATCAATAAATTATTATATAAATTAAAACTAATATTTTATTATAATAAAAGCTTTGCAAGATTTGCTGCATTCTTGAATGTTTTCCTTATGGCATGATTCACTGGCGTTTTCTTTGGGTTTTCAGAATTTTGTTGCTGCTGATCGTCTAAAAGGGCTGCACGAAGGGCTTTTTCTGCTCCGGCTTTAATCATATCCATGTCTGTCTGGGGTTTTTCGCAACCTTTTATTACACGTTACAAACTCGGGATAATGCAATGGCAAAAACACAAGATGTGTGATTTGGATGAAAAAGGTGAGGAATTTATAGGATACTGGCTTCTTCAAATATCAGGTACAAATCTGTTTGTTTCATTATTCAGAATGTAACTGTAGAGATGCATAATAAGGTACATTTCGAAGGAAGAATAACTCAAAAGTTCTACATTTGCCAACTAGGGAACGTTGGGTTTCTGTGTGTTACTAAATTAGCCATTGAATTTCATTGTTTGAATATTTACCATTTTTTTATGCAACGGAAAATGTTACAAAACCAAAAACAACTTGTTATTATATTAAAACATCTGAACAAAATCAAATAACATACCCAAATCAAATAAGACATGTTTCACAACACTGAAAATCAAGGAAAAACCTCAATGACAGACCTCAATCCAAGAACAGGAGTGATTTTGTATGTTTTAAAGCCAGATTTTTTGAATATCTAAGCCTAATCCTTTTCTTCCCTCTCCCAACCGGTTGCCAAAGTCATAATCATGTCGAATAAAAGCTGTGTTTCTTTTCCCTGATAATGTGTCACCAGCCTTCTCTTTAGTGCTAATAACCATGTCTAATATGATCATTTTCCCGCCATTTTCTTTCACAATAGCTTTTTTGCAGTTCATAAGTATTTTTATGCACACTTCGTCATTCCAGTCGTGCATGATCCACTGCGCGCATATGTTACAGCTGATCGGATTCGGTGTTGCAGCTAGCCATTGGAGTTGAAGTGTTGTCTGTTATTTTCTGTTATTTATATAGGGTGTCAATCTGTCGTTTTATTTTCTACAGGGACTTAATTGCAAAGTCTCTCTTTCGTATATAAATAATGTATTGACTTTCTTTCCCTCTAATGAAAATAGTCCAAATTGTTTTGACCAAACTTCATCTTCTCCGACTCGAGCAGATGGCGATCTCCGGCGATTGCTTCGTCCAGTCTTCGATCTACGTTCGGTACATAGTATCAGAGCAGGACTGATTTCTGGTACGCCGCTCTTGTTTCCGTTTTTCTTTTGTTCATTTTGTTTTCTGGAAGTATCATATGGCTAGCTTAGGGCAATCATCTGCAACGCCTGGGTCTGGAACTTCAAGCATGACTCAGGGAGTCGTTGATGATCTGTTTCATGTGATGAATAGCGAGATTACTGGAAACTCTTTGGTCAGTGAGATTCTTGTTAGTAGAAAGAACTTAGTAGATTGAAAAAAGTCTATGGAAATTGCCTTGTCTGCTAGATCGAAGTTAGGTTTTGTTAATGGAAAGTTTGCTAGACCTAGTGATCTAGTTTTGTTGGAGAGATGGCAGAGAAGTAATGATGCAGTCATCTCATGGATTCTGGCCTCCGTTTCTAGAGGAATCGCTAGTAATATTTTACATTCGAAAGATGTGATAGCTGCCTGGAAAAGTTTGCATATAAAGTATGCTGAGACAGGGTGAGTTAGATGTTGCTAGTTATCTAGAAAAGCTTGGAAGTTATTGGGAGGAACTTGAGGCCATAAGGAGAACAAAATTTGAAGGATGTGATGATATTGGAACCTGTAAGAGATGTAAGATTACTGACATTGAGAAGGAGGAAGACAAGGTCATTCAATTTTTGATGGGGCTGAATGAATGTCATTCTCAAATTAGAACAAATATACTTGCAATGAGGTCTATTCCTGATATTGACACAGTTTTTGATATGGTGGCACATGATGAAATGTGACCAAGAGTTCAGGTGATGAGGAATCTGCTCTGTATGTACAAAACCTAGGTAATTTTGGCAAGCAGGTTAACATAAATGTCAATTCTGGACAGCAAAATGGTCAGCAGAGCAAGCAAGAATTTGTTTGCACGCACTGCAACATGAAGGGACATACAAAGGAGTATTGTTATAAGCTAATTGGCTATCCCAGTAATTGGAAGTTTGGAAAGAAAGGGACCTAACTCAGGAAACAAATCTCAGATGAGTAATGCAGTTGAGGTAGTGGAAAACGGAAATACACCTTCAAAGGATTGTAAGGTCTCTACTGCACAGATTTCTCAAGATCAATTAAATCAATTACTTGCTACTCAAGAGCAGTTGAACAATTTATTGGCTGGTCTGAATGTGTCAAGAGAAAAAGAGCCTAGTGATGCTATAGTTCACATGGCAGGTATTTGCGCTAATACTATATCCAAATTTAGTGATACTTGGATCGTAGATAGTGGCGCGACAAACCAATTTGTTTCCAGAGATGATATGTTGACTGATTCGCATGATTTGAAGCAAATATGCACTATTTTATTGCCAAATGGTGATAGTATCAAAGTCAGCAAAGTTGGAAATTGTATTTAGCTGGTGTATTGACTCTCAAGAATGTTCTGTTTGTTCCTCAATTTAAAATCAATCTGATCTCTGTTAGCAAGTTGACAGCTGATTCTAAGTGTTCAGTATATTTCACTAATTCAGAAAGTGTGATTCAGGGCTCAGCTACCCAGATTGTCCGGAAGACTGGTAAAGTTTCAGGAGGGCTCTATCATGTAAAGGGGAGCAGTTCAGCGATAAGAAAATCTACTGTTAGTTGTGGCTTTGTTAAAAATAAGACATGCAATGTAGGTATTTGGCATGACAAACTAGGCCATATGCCAGTGAGGAATCTGTATCAGATCTTCATCTGTTGATTTGAACAAAAATGGTCAATTTCAGTGTACTGTTTGTCCTTTGGCAAAACAATCAAGAATGCAGTTTGAGTTGAGTAAAACTAGTTCCAGCAGCTTGTTTGATTTAATACATTGTGATGTATGGGGTCCTTTTGCAGTTGAAACCATGTCAGGTGCCAAGTACTTTCTCACAGTTGTAGAATATTTCAGCAGATGTACTTGGACATACTTGGTGAAGAGCAACGGCAGAAACTCAATTTGAAAAGAAGGTTAAGATGATACGCTCAGACAATGGCAGTGAGTTTTTAAGTTCCAAGCTGAATGAATTTTTTAAAAGCATAGGATGCATTCATCAAACTACCTGTGTATATACTCCGCAACAAAACGGAATTGTAGAGAGGAAGCACCGACATTTATTAGAGGTTGCGAGAGCCTTGAGATTCAGGTCCAATGTACCTAAAATTTTTTGGGGTGATTGTGTATTAATAGCTACATACCTCATCAACAGGACTCCAACTCAGGTTTTACGTGGACATACACCATATGAAGTTCTTTTTGGCAGCAAGCCTTCTCTTGATCACCTGAGAGTGTTTGGTTGCCTTTGCTTTGCGAATACTTTAAAAGTTCATCGTGGCAAGTTTGATCCTCGTGCTATGAAATGCATTTTTAGGATATCCACGTTCTACGAAGGGTTATGAGTTGTACAGTTTGGAGACACATCAGATTCTAATCAGCAGAGATGTTGTTTTCCATGAAATAGTATTTCCATTTCTGGAGAGAGTCAATACTGCAGATTTAGGTTTGACTGAAAATTTCAGTTGTCCTTTGAATCTACCATCAACAGATGACCCTTTATTTGATGACCATGCTACTCCTGGTTCTGCAATATCAGTCAATGATGCTTCTGAGATCAGTGACATTATTCCTGACAATCCTCCAGCAATTCGTAAAAGCAGCAGACAAGTGCAAGTTCCTGTTTGGCGCAAAGACTACATATGTGGTTCAGCTAAATCATCTCCTCACTATTTGGAAAATGTTATTTCTAATGATAAATGTGCAACTTCTTACAAAGCTTATTTGACCCAAACTGATTTGGTTACAGAACCTAGTAGCTATTCTCAGGCTTCTAAAGATCCTAAGTGGATTGATGCCATTAACCAAGAGATACACGCCCTTGAAGACAACAACACTTGGGAAATTTAAGAATTACCTCTTGGAAAAACTTTGGTAGACTGTAAATGGGTTTACAAGGTGAAACTGAATTCTGATGGAACAAAAGAGCGTTACAAGGCTTGTTTGGTGGCGAAAGGATTTACGCAAGTTGAGGGGCTTGATTACCATGATACCTTCGCACCAATTGCCAAAATGAATACTGTCCGCTGCTTACTCAGTGTTGCAAGCATCAATGGTTGGACCTTATTTCAGATGGATGTAAACAATGCGTTTCTCCATGGCCAACTCAGTGAGGAGGTGTACATGAGGCTGCCTCTAGGATTTTATGCATCTGCTAAGCGCAAAGGTATGGTGTGTCATTTATTAAAAAGTCTATATGGTCTCAAACATGCCTCTAGAAAATGGTTTGCAAAGCTGAGTGAAGCCTTAACCAGTTATGGGTTTGTTCAAAGTTTGCATGATTACAGTTTATTTGTTTTGCGAAAGGATGGTGAATTGATCATCTTGTTGTTTTATGTGGATGATATTGTTCTCACTGGTACCTCTACTAGCTTGATGTCACAGATTAAGTAGTTCATCAATAGCCAATTCAAAATCAAGGATTTAGGCACTTTGCGCTTCTTCTTGGGATTGGAAGTTGCGAGAAGTTCATTTGGTATTTTCTTGAATCAGCGTAAATATGCTCTGTCTTTGTTGATGGATCAGGATATGCTTAATTGTACGCCTGCCTCATCGCCAATGGATACCAAACACTCACTGGGGTCTTCGCAGGCTCCTTGTCTTCATGACCCTTTTGTGTATAGGCGTCAGGTAGGTAAGCTCATTTACCTGACCATCACCAGACCTGATCTGTCATATTCAGTTCACTTGCTCAGTCAATTTATGCAATCACCTACTGAGGATATTTACGTGCTTCTCGTCGGGTCTTGCGGTACATTAAGGCAGCGCCAGCTCAAGGGATTTTTTTTCTTCTGCTCAGGCCTCCCTTAGTTTATCAGCCTTTTGTGACGCTGACTGGGGTGCTTGTCCATTGACCCGTCGGTCTATTTCAGGCTACAATATTTTGTTGGGCAACACTGTTATTTCCTGGAAGACTAAGAAACTGGTCGTGGTATCTCGATCTTCTGCTGAGTCAGAATACAGAGCAATGGCTCTCGTTTGTTGTGAGTTGATATGGTTGGTTGGTCTTTTGCGCGACATTGGCTCTCCTGTTTCCCTGCTCGTTTCTTTGTTTTGTGATAACCAAACTGCCATTCACATCGCCAAAAATCCTGTTTTTCACGAAAGAATGAAGCATATCGAGATGGACTGCCATTTTGTGCGACAGCTTCTTCTAGATGGTTTTGTTGCTCCACAACATATTTCGACCATTGATCAACCGGCTGACATTTTGATGAAAGCTCTTCCTGCTGATCGGATTGGGAGTTTGATGTCCAAGCTGGGTGTTTCGAACTTTCTGCACAGCCCGGCTTGAGGGGGGGTGTTACAGCTGATCGGATTTGGTGTTGCAGCTAGCCATTGGAGTTGAAGTGTTTGTCTGTTATTTTCTTTTATTTATATAGGGTGTCAATCTGTCGTTTTATTTTCTCCAGGGACTTAATTGCAAAGTCTCTTTTGTATATAAACAGTGTATTGACTTTCTTTCCCTCTAATGAAAATAGTCAAAACAGTGTATTGACTTTCTTTCCCTCGACGATTGCTTCGTCCAGCCTCTGATCTACGTGCGGGACAGCATACGAACCGTTAACGGTTTCAATTCATATATATTTCAGTATAAATACATTCTTGTGCAAAAATGCCTACCTTTAACATGGTTGCATTTGCTTCCAGAACTGATTCAAGCATATCTCCTTTAACATGCTTCACATTATTTGTAATATATGTATTTGGCCCATTATTGGCCCATTTAGTTTCCTGTATATAGTTAATCATGTGTTATGTATGAACTCAATTTTGCATCCTATGAAACCTGTCTTTTGTCTGCTTTGATCTGTACATGGTATTAAGAGCCACTAACCTAATTTTACCCTAGTTTTTTTTAGTAATCACGCTCAGATTGTTGGAATTTTCGCATCTGTTGTTCGAGATTTTGAGATCTGGTTGTTCGACATGTCTAGGAGGAATGATGATTCGTTACAGGCTGTTAGTGTCCAATTGAATGGGCAAAATTATTCCTATTGGTGTTATGTGATGAAGAATTTTTTGAAGGGTAAAAAGTTGTGGGGTATTTTTTCGGCATTGAATTGAAACCAACCGATGACAAGCATGCGCAATACAATGAGATGTGTTCAAACTGGGACGTCAATAATTCGAAGATCATCACTTGGATCAACAACTCGGTTCACCAGTCTATTGGTGTTCAGTTGGCAAAGTATGATACGGCTAAAGAGATCTGGGATCACTTTGAACTATTGTACACCTAATCTAACTTTGCGAAGCAGTATCAATTGGAGATTGATATAGGAGTCCTACATCAGAACTCGATGACTATCCAAGAGTTTTGTTCTGCCATGACCAATCTGTGGGATCAACTTGCGTTGACAAAGTCACCAGAGTTTTGAATTTTTGCCCCTTATATCGCTCGTAGGGAAGAGCAGCGCTTGGTGCAATTTTTGATGGCCCTTCGGGATGAATTTGAAGGACTTCGGGGTTCCATTCTGCATCGTAATCCGCTGCCATCTGTGGACTTTGTGGTTAATGAATTGTTAGCAGAAGAGTTGCGGTTGAAATCACGTATTGACAAATCAGTTTCGGATACCTCAGTCTTTGCAGTACAAACTCGGAAGCATAGCTTGCAAAAATGGTACCATACCCATTGGGTTATCACTTATTAAATAGTAACATGATGGAGGTAAGACATACCCTTCTTCATCATTTTCTTCACTAACTTGACGCAAAGCGAAGAAGCCAGAGTGAACCAGAACTCGCATGAGTCTATAAAGATGTTGGAGTTTATTACTATGAACGGAGAGTGCAGTGAACAAAGCGGATATGGTCATAGGTTTGCCATAGTTGTGGATGATATCAGGTATTTCCATTTGAACAGCACATTTGAGTGATGCAGAGTTTATGAAGTTGAAGATGTGATTCCATATGTGTGACTGAGCTTTTAGCAACTCGTCGGAACTCGGTGTTCCGCTGCTCATGTGGTTGTAGCCATTCATTTTGTTAGACATTGAAGGATTGATGGTATAAAAGGAAGAGGAGATGTGTAAAGATGAGATGTGTAATTGTATGGTATGCTCTCTCACTGTGAAAATAAAGCTATCTGTATTTTTTAAATTAACTATGTGCACATTTTGACCGGCGTTTGTGCACTTTGATTTTTCAGAAAAAGACAAAAATGAAAAATCTAGATTTTGGACAGTTGGATCACTTTACTTGAGTCTCTAGTTCGTAAAATGTGCCCTGGGTCTCAATTGAGCGTTTAACGTTGATTATTTATAAGGTTTTTATTGTTCTGTTAGAATGTAACGAGATAATATTTTTATAATACTTAAAAACATAATCTTAGTCATTATGACATTTTCCCGTTCCAAAACCTTGAACGACTACCATTTAAAATCGCAAAGAATATAAACAAAAATATTACTCTTACACAAATGAAATTGAAGAAGACATATTTGAAACAATCACAAGTAACTAACTAAGGGCGTTAACAGAAATCGAGTGACTAAATAATAGACCAATACTCTTGTGCCTTGTAAAAGAAAAAGTAGTAATATTTATCTTGACATATATTGAGTGACATATAACACCAAAAAACAAAAAATTTAAAACTTTTATAATAATGCAGTTGTTCTTTTGCAAACTGCGCATATTCATCTTCAATTATTTACATTTTCAATTCAACTATTTGCACATTCAAAAACTTACAAATGTTTTTACAATTGACGACAAAAGAGCAAATAGTGTTTTTACAACTTGAATCAAATTGATGCAATTTGAAGATTGGGGATCGTGAGTATCGCGCTGCGTATGTTATTTCCAAAAGAAGCGATGGATGGATGGATAGCAAATGGGTAAGCAAAGCAACCAAATTAAAAGACAAGAATAGAATTGCGCATATCCTTATCGGTATTTTGCTTTTCGTAGACTCCAAGTGATGTAGGAAGAATTTCAAGATTTTGGGTTTATCCAACATCTTAGATTTGGAAAACTTTGTGTTATCTTTTTTATATAATGTTCTTTACTTTTCATTAATCTTCATCTTTTGATCAGTAAAATCAATTGAGTTATCTCAACGATTAGGGTGGATTCCATTTAATTACGGGTGGACTCCTGTCAACCTGGAGGGTTTCAGGAAACTTTATCTTCAGGTTTCGCGCTTGCGATTTCCTTAAGGCTTTCGCCGCGTCACCAAGTAAACAACTGCAAAAAAGGCGACAAACCTCCACCCATGGCTGAAGGAGGGCGAAGAGCCTCCATGCACAAGGCAGGAGCACTTCTCACAAAATGTAAGAAATGATGTGTCCAGGGCGACACGAACTCGAGCATTCTTGATTGCTAGAACAAGTCCATGACCATGTAGTTAATCATTGCAAAATTATGAATCATGCGTTGGAGAATACAAATTTTTATGATCCATTTCAGTACGATTTCAGTTCGGCCCGAATTTATGGATCTCTATTTTATGTAGGTTTTTTGCCGAAAACAATACGCCCAATAGGTCAATTTGAACAAAACCACCCCTCCAACTTTTTTAAAATAACCACACTCCAATTCATATTTTGTTTAGTGTACCCACCCTTCACTGTTGTGTTGAACTTAACAGTTGACTCGATTGACCTTCATTAATTTATAATTAAATAGATAAATAATCCCTAATTAACCACTATAATTTAAATAATCCTTCAATTAAATCATTCTCTAAATAAAACTAACCAAAAATATAATTATATAGTTAGATAATCATAATTAATTATTAAATTGGCCCTTAAAATTAAATTAACACTAAATTAAATTAATTAAATTAACATAAACTAAATTTAATAATCCTAAAATAAATTAACACTTTCATTAAATTAACCCTTCAACTAAATTAACTCTTAAACAAACAACCAAGATTAAAATTATATATCTAAATAATCCTAATTAATTATTCAAATTATTTATTTTAAATAATCCTAATTGGGATTATTTGATTTTAGAATCATGGGTCGGGGTTATTTTAGTTTAGAGATTACTTTTCTTCAAAAATAAATTTATTTTAAGAGATAATTGAATAATCGATTGGGATTATTTAGCTATAATTATTTTTAAAATCCTAAGGTTTAATTGAATTTTCCACATTTGCCAACTAGGGGAACGTTGTGTTTCAGTTGGCAACTCCATGTGATCGGTGTGTTACTAAAATTAGCCATTGATTTTCTCTGTTTGAATATTTCCCATTTTTCTATGGATCTGTATCCGGGGCAGTGCATCTATTTGCTGCGAGTACGAAAACAACGTAATTTTAACATTATTTACTATAACTCTACGGAGTTTTTGATTGCTTGTTTGGATCTGAATCCATTTTTCTATGAAATAGAAAATGATACAATACCAACTGAAAGACGAACTAAAAACAACTTGTTACTATATTACAACATCCGAACAAAATCAAATAACATACCCAAATTAAATAAGACATGTTTCACAGCACTGAAAATCTTATTGTTACAAAATCAAGGAAAGACCTCAATGACAGACCTCAGTCCAAGAACATGAGTGATTTTGTATGATTTAAAGCCAGATTTTTTGAATATATCAGCCCAATCCTTTTCTTCCCTCTCCCTTCCAGCTGTCAAAGTCATCATAACCATGTCGAGAAAAAGCTGTGTTTCTTTTTCCTGATGAATGTCACCAGCCTTCTCTTTAGCTAACAACCATGTCTATTATGATCACTTTCCCACCATTTTCTTTCACTATAGCTTTTTTGCAGTTCTTGAGTAGTTTTATGCACTCTTCGTCACTCCAGTCGTGCATGATCCACTGCGTGCATACGAACCGTTAACGATTTCACTTCATATACATTTCAGTATAGATAAATTCTTGTGCAAAAATGCTTACCTTTAACATGGTTGCATCTGCTTGCGGAACTGATTCGAACATATCTCCTTTAACATGCTTCACATTCTCTGATCCCTCCAAGCTAGCAATCACATGTGGTAGATCAAAATTAATGCAATTTATATCCGGAAATGCTTTAGCAATAGCATAAGCCATTGTTCCTGTACCGCCACCAACGTCAACGAGGCTTTTTAGTCCTTCGAAAATACCTTCACATTTATCAAGCACCACAGTTGCTACCAATCTAGCATCACTAGACATAGCCTTGTTGAAAAAATCATTCAGCCTCGGATCAATCGCAGCTTGCTCCCAAATGCTTCTTCCACTAGCAGTTTCGAATGAACTTTGATCATCGGTTTTAAACCAAGTACTCATCGAATCCCATGGTCTAATCAATGCAGGATCAAGCATAGCTTGCAAAAATGGCACCATACTCATGGGGTGATCACTTATCAAATAGTAACATGATGGAGTTAAACATACCCTTCTTCATCATTTTCTTCACTAACCTGACGCAGAGCGAAGAAGCCAGAGTGAACCAGAACTCGCATGAGTCTATAAAGATGTTGGATTTTGTTACGATGAACGGAAGTTCAGTGAATAAAGCGGATATGGTCATAGGCTTGCCATAGTTGTGGATGATATCAGGTATTCTCATTTGAACAGCACATTTAAGTGATGCAGAGTTTATGAAGTTGAAGATGTGATTCCATATGTGTGACTGAGCTTTTAGCAACTCGTCGGAACTTGTTGCTCCGTTGCTCATGTGGTTGTAGCTATTCATTTTGTTAGACATTGGAGGATCGATGGTATAAAAGGAAGAGGAGATGTATAACCGAATGGTATGCTCTGTCAGTGTGTTAACGTTTGTTATTTATAAGGTTTTCATTGTCGTGTTAGAATCCAGTGAGACAAGATTTTTATGTAAGATAGAAAAACTTAATTTACATGTCCCTGTTACAAAACCTTGAACAGCTACCATTTAAAGTCGCAAAGGATATAAACAAAAAGATTCCTGTTACAAAAATGGAAGAAAAATGTGCACAATGTCAACTTGGTGGGGTTCTCAAAGATATTGAAGAAGACATATTTGAAACAGTCCCTATAAAATTGATCTCAAAATTTCTATAATAACCGTATTCGGAAAGGCTTGAAACATCGACCTGATAGGTCGAGTGACTAACTGATAGGTTAATTAAGGATATGAATAGAGACAGAGTGGCTCACTAAAAACTTTAACAGAGATCGAATGGCTAACTAATAGGTTGATGCTCTTATGCCTTGTAAAAATATTGAAAAATAGTGTATATAAAGACATTGGTACCATGCTGATCACGTTTTTTGGCAAACAGGAGAGCAGGTAATGGAAAAGAAAAAAGTAGTAATATTTATCTTGACATATATTGAGTGAGATATAACACCAAAAACAAGATTTTTAAAACTTTAAGAATAATGCAGCTCCAATAATGGATTATGTACTGTTATTTTCATAGGGAATCATTTACAATATCTTGTAGGAGTGTGGTTTCCGTATGACCTTTTGCACATTCAAATTTAACTATTTATAATTTTAGTTACACTATTTTGCACATTTGAAATCGAATGTGCATTTGAGTTTTTTGCACTTAATGATAAAAGAGTAGATATTATTAATTATGTACCGTTAAATCAAACTGATACAATATGAAAATTGGGAATTGTGTCACATGGATGTGGTATTTCTAAAAGAAGATCTGAGAGAAGGATGGGTGGCAATTGGCAAATGGTAAGCAACCAAATTAAAAGACGACAAATGAACAATCATGATGACAAAATAATTGAGGAAATCTTTTCAGCTCATGATCAACCAAGGGAACACGTGATCCGCTGTGTCCATAACAAAGTAGAGACATGTCTTTATGGGTACATAGTTTTTTAGTAGATTTGATTTTGGACAAGATGATGAAGATGTTAGAATTAATTTATAATATTCTAATATTGGGGTTCCTATGTAAACACATATGTAAATTACCTTATCATTTAAGTAAAGTCAAATTAAGGTGATCAATTTACATTGTTGACTTAGGATAAAAATACATGAATCATGGGATCGGTACATTAATGTGTGTAGATACCCTTTGATTAGTATGTACCCCTTGAGAGGAGGAGTCATGGCTTTTCACACATAATCTTTGATTATGTATAAATATAGTAGGGTCCTCAATCTAACGTATGCGAATCTCAATTACTCACTCTCAGAGTATTTGCCAAACAAAGATCATAAAGATAGATTGAAAGACCAACCTTCGTTAAGAAAGATACAAGTGCTTATATGGATTCAGGTATACGTGTTTATATTTTAGTTATTACTGCCTTATGCATCTGTACTAGGATTAAAGATCTTAAGAAATTTCCGCTGGATGTGATTTTAAATCTAACAGAAGAAAGAATAGGAAAACTGAGAGCAAGTCAAGTAGAATTTAAAAGGCTGAAGGGACGGACAATTTACAATTATGTGGTAGGGAACAAATTCGTTTAGGTTATATTTAGATTCCATGTAGTTAATCACTGCAAAAATATGAATCATGCATTGGAGCATACAAATTTTTATGATCCAGTCCGGTCCGGTTTTACAGTTCGGCCCGAATTTATGGATCTCTAATTTTTGTATCCAAACTTAATTTAAGAGTTATTAATCGACTACTCCAGAAAAACACAAGATTGAAAATATCTAATCATGCCGTCCTCAGATTTTCCCTTTTTATAATAACTGTTGGTCAGTAGCACGTTAGCTAACAAAGAATCGAACATACTAGAGTAGATATTTTAGAGAAATATTTATAAAGTGTCGTTAATCCGTATTATATTGAAACTGGTGGTTACCAGGAAATTGACTTGCCAATAAATCAACATGTTAGAGCATCTGCACCGGTGGCTTGTTGGAGGAGGTGCTGCTGAGCTGGCGTGCGGAATTGTGACGAAAATACGTGCACCGGTGGCCTGCTGGAGGAGGTGCTGATGAAGAAGCTGGAGGAGGTGCTAAATTAGCAGCTGCTGGAGGAGGTGCTCGATGGAGAATGGACGACTGCAATTGGAGACGATTATGTTCGAAATCGATCAAAGATTCAACCTTTTCTAATCCCGACGCAAAACCCACTTCAATCTCCCTTAACCCGTTTCAATTTAAGCAAACCCATTTCGCAGCCGCACTGCAGTTATTTGATTTTAAAGCAATCAAAGCTGCTGCTTACTTTTTGTTCGTTTGTTTGGATTGAATCTGGGTGTTTGAGATCTGTTGCAGTGCATTTCAAATGGGTTGTGTTGGGGTTTTGGAATGGGGAGGAGAGTGGTGTTGCTGGGTTTGAATTGTTTGGAAGAGTATTAGGAGGTGCTAGAATCATGAATGAGTGCATAAATTAAATATTGAGGAGGTGCTGATTGATAGAAGGTGCTAAATTAGCACCTCCTCCAGCAGGCCACCGGTGCAGATGCTCTTAGCACGGAAGTATTCGCAATAGATTATTTTTGTAATAAAAACGCAAAAATATAAGAATGTTGTCGGAAACGCAGAAAACGCGGCTGGAAAATGATAGGAGCAGTGCAAATGTTATATCAGAGTCAATAAAACTTACTTTCCATTTAATTCAAAGATATAGTAAATTTTAATTTTTTTATTTCTATTGATTAATTTTAATTTTAGCTTTTTTCAGAAGATTACATAATACTAGCAAAGAGTTTTTTGACACGAAAATCATTCACTGTGAATGCCGATGTGGTGCCACAACGGATCGACATTAAGTAAATCTATCTGTCTCTGTCAATAATGTATTTGTTTATTTATCAATTAATGTATACAAGGACATCAATGTCACGACTTCTTGATTGTAAAATCATAAATGTAGCAAGTTTGAAATAATGTTTCATAGTGTAAATTTTGGGTTGAGATCATGAGGGATATTATGTATATATAAGACCGTATATGTATATGTAAGACGGTAAGACATTATCCTAACTATTGACTTTTAAAATTTGATGGTTGTGATTGATTTGATATTCAATTAAATTTAGGATTTATATGCACAAATTGTAGGGGCGGTTGAGTTAGGCGGTTACTGATATTGACAGTTGGACTGATGCAGATCAACGATTATAATCGCGTCCTACCGTCTCACATTATTGATGATGTCTCACATGAACTTCTCACAGTAAATTTTAGTAGGTTCGATAAATTAATATCATCTCAATCGTCGTTAGTATTAAATGGTTGAGTTATCATCAAATCCAATTTTTTTTTAAATTTATTCTTACGTCGCTCAAGGACTGGACAGACCCCAGACTCAAAAAGGAGATGCACTGGGGAGGGCTGATCGTCAAATCCAGTTGCCTTATGTTTTGTGTAAATCCATTTGCCTTGTGTTTTGCACAAATTTAACCACCTAATTTAATTAAATCATCTTTTAATTTGAATGTTGATAAATTTGATTAAACTGTTCAGATTGCGTCCTACGATCCTATATAATTTCTGTTTCATATATAATATACACGGAAGAAGTTCAAGTGACACGCTGTAATTTATGTAAGACGGTGAGACTTGATTATGACTTTTGATCTGTATCAATCTAACGGTTAATAGAAATAACCGTTTAACTTAACCGTCCCGCAATTTGTACATATAATTTACTGAATTTAATTTAAATTTAAATTAATCACAACCGTTAAATTTAATGAATCAACGATTATGATATTATCATAGCGTCTTACAAAACATATTGTCCTCCATAATCTCATCCCTAATATATACACCCCTTAATACTTGATCGATACTTTCTTTACAATATTTTTTCAGAATATATTAATTATACTTAATAATGTGCAACTAGTATTTCAATAAATGGTAAATTAGCAATCTGATCACATTGCCTACTACATTATTATACAAGAGACATGCTGTAAAACGTACCATATTAAAAAAATCATTGTGAACATACAACCTCCAACGTCTTAACATTTGGTGCACCTGAAGGTTGATTTCTAGGCATGGCTTCTGTCCGACAAACCGGACAACTTGAGTTTGAAACCAGCCATTCGTCTACGCAACGTGCGTGAAAAACATGGCTGCAATTTTGCAAAACTCGTCCCATCTCCCCGTCCTCAAGCCCGTTCAAGCAGATCGGGCACTCATGGGAGTTTTCACTATCCAATTTACAATCTTTTGCACATCTACTAGCTTTGGAGATAACAAACATTGGCATTGATGCAATAACTAAAGGATGGAGGCCTGGCTTAGGAAGTTGTGAGGAGGGAGGGTTTTGGCCGATTGTTTGCGCATGTTCCGGAGTAGCGGCGGACGGGGAGTGGCGGAGAGAGTACTTTCTGTAAAAATGATGGATGAAAACAAATAGGATAATGAAAGTAAGGAAAACTATGAAGCAGAACATGATCTTGCTGTTGAAGTAGTAGGACTCTTTTGGGATTCGTCCTGGAAAATCATAATCTCTTGAGTCAATCGGAACGTCGTCATTGCTGCTAGACATGTTGTTAGAGGAGGATTTGGAGAAACAAGGGGAATCTGCAGGGCATTTGGAGGCCTTATTGGCTTTTTTTATAAGGTCTAAGATGATGTAGCACAAATACTTCTTCAAAACTTGAAAAGATGCCTTGGTTGACTTTAATTCATTAGTCATCATTTGAGGGGAAGTGTACATTGAAGATTTCTTCATTCTTCATTTTCTTAGTTTATTTAAATTGGTAATGAGGTCAGAGACTAAGACATAAGCATATTAAAATGTGGAGAAAAAGTTTTGAATAATAATTTATCTTAATTCTCAATGAAACCATTTTATCTTATACCCTAACCTTATTCAAGAATCTATCAAAGGTATCATCATTTGACCCTAAGATCAAAAAGCCCTAAGGGCGGCCCTAACTCTATCCGGCCCTGAGCCCAACCCGATCCTGAAGTCGACTCGGTTTCGGTCCTGCCCTTAAGCCCTAGGACAGGGTAACGGTCGAGATAAAAAATTCCCGACCCGGCCCTTTGACCCTACACTGACCCTGCCCTAATCCGGCCCTGACCTAACCTTAAGACTATTACTAAATTTAATCCTAATAATATTTTATATATAGAAAATATTCAAAATTCAACGAATTTAATAAATTTTATGTAAAACAAGTTACAATTTTATTAATATATTAAATTAAATTTTTTTTTTGAATTATAGACTTAATGTGAAGGGTCGGCCCTAGGGTAAGCCCTGCCCAGCCCGGTCGGCCCTTTCTTTACCCTGCCCTAAGGCGGCCCTAAGGGTCATCAAAAAGTTGACGACCCGACCCTGCCCTGCCCTAAGGCTTCCATCGGGCGTGGTAAAACTCCTAAAACCCCACCTGCCCTGCCCTTATTAGGGTCGGGCCGACCTGACCCTGCCCATTGCCGACCCCTATCAATCATGCACAACTAGTTTTGTGTTTACTATATTTAACTTGTCTTCAAACACGCATTGATGGATCATAGCGTTGAAGTTCCAATTACTGACTCTATTACTTGAGATCTTGTACATTTAATGAGAATAAGATTGCTGTATTTGGCATATACTTAGTTTTGGCAATACAATCATGAGTGCATGCATACATTCATCCAGTTTATGACATATTTTTATAATTTGACAATTTGCAGGGACGCAAAATTACGTAGTATAATTTGATACTTACAAGTGAAGTGTAAAAACAAAATATTACTTGTGTTTCCTAACTGTTAGACAGGTTAAGATGCAAATTCCTCGAAATCAACCCTAGGGAATTTCCTTCTCTCTCATTGAACCCTTCTCTCTCATACGCTCCCCCTTCTCTCCCAGGGTTTCGAAAGCTTGCCGCCGCCTTGGATAGGGAAGTGATCCCTCTCACGAGGAGGTCCATCCTCCGCCCTGTGCTTTTCTCTTTACCTTTTCCTTTGGGTTTCCTTTTCCTTCCATCGTCTCCGGATTGTGGAGTTTCCTCCGCCGTCTTGTTCGGCGCGTTTTCTCTGTCGATTTGGTTTGTGCGCCGTTCAGGCTTCAGATCTGTGGTTGCGGTCGTGCTGGTGGCTTCAGATCTGTGTTTGCGGTTGTGTTGGTGACGGATGGTGCGCCGGTGGTAGGGGACCAGCTGATGCGGCTGGTCCATCCGGGACTGCCGCACTCTCCAAGCTGCCGATCTGCTGCATCTGCTGCGCCAAGCTTCGCGTGCTCTCGGTCTGATGTTTTGGCTTCTGCTCATGGTGCTTCTTCTGCGGGCTGCTCAAATATGGGTGGCGGTGGGTTAATGGTGACGGTACCGATCTCGGTCTGAGCTTCAGCTACCTTTAAAGAGACTCTCCAGATGAAGTGTAGTCTCCGTGTCTTTGTCCCATTAGTTACGCTTCAATTATGCGCTTATCACTATCCTTTGTATTGAATTGTACCCACTTTGAATCAAAAAAACCCTAAGAAATTTCTGCTAGTTTTTTTTTGAAAAACCCCACCCTGCTAGTCACACAAATATTTTTAAGAAATTCTCAAGAACATATTTCAGCCCTTTTCAACTTCTGATTAAATGATAGAGAACATAACATACGTACACACAATCTCTCAACATTTGTTGGAGTATGTATTTTCAGTTCCTTACATGAGTCGACTCGACCGCCAATGAAAGACATGCAATATATATTCACTGGCTTCACGAACATAAAAAGCAGCCTCTAAATTTCATCAGTAGCATTACTGAATTATTGATGTGAACGCCATATGGATTTTGAACTAGTGATGCCCAGGGTTCGGGCCTCCAGGTGACACCCTGTCCGCCCCTTCGAGTTCCAGTGTTCTCCTCCGAATGAAGTTCTTACTACTGACACTTAAATTTAAGAGCTTGGTGAATATGTTGTTTTGCTTGCTATTTCTCCAAATGTTTGTTCTATCAACATAATTGTTGGTTTCAGGTGGTGTAGCAAGTTTACGGGCACTAGAACTCATAAAGAGCCCCAAAAGGATAATCAAGAATAAAGTTGTTTGGAGGAACTTCTTCGACATTGCCATGAAAAACAGATTGAAAATTGTATGCACTGAAGAATATAAGACGATGAGAGAACTAGCAAAACACACGAGTGATGGTTTGGTAGACTGATCATGAATGGGTGATATTTATAGTGATATAAAGCATCCAAATTGAAGAAATGACATGTATAGTGGATAGAACAAAAGTACCTTTCATGTTTCAAAATATATAACTAGAGAATGTATCATGTGGATCCTCTCAATTTGGTGGACTCGTGGATCCTCTCAATTTGGTGGACTCGTGGATCCCTCTTGCACCCGTCGATTGCATTTTTTGGACGCACCAGATTGTCCCAGCGCATTAATGAAGCATGTGACTTGCACGTGTGCATTTATCATGTGCACATGTGATGTCAACATGGCAAGTGCACATACATGGCGCAATCTGGTGCGTCCAAAAAATGCAATCAACGGATGCAAGAGGGGATCCACGAGTCCACCAAATTGGATGGATCCACAGGATACAACCTCTATATAACTATCATCTTGCACCATGTTATCTCTTATTGGCTTATTCTCACATACCATTTCATAAAAAAATTCACTATGTTTTTATTGAGTGGAAACAAAAACTTCATGATAATCACATTTGGATATATATCCTAAGAGTGCAGTTTCTTTGAAACCGCAATGCACATGTGTATTTGAAAATTAGTCTATCTGTATTTGTCGAATTAATTGTATGCGCATTTTGGCCGGATTTGTGCACTTGATTTTTTCAGAAAAAGACAAAATAAAAAGTCTCGCAAACTCAGACCCTGAGTCGCAAATGAGCGGGCCTCTATATCCTAATGTTACTAAGTTCGTGCGCTATCCACACTTCCAAACAATGAACTTTTGATCCAACTTCCTGTCCAGCTCAGTAAAGATTCTAAGTTCAATACTCTGCAAAAATATACCTTTGATTTATAGCATGATTTATCAGGTAAAGAACGAGTTCATCTTCTCAAAAAAATACTGACTTCCTAGATGGCCTAATGGATAAGAGTAGCTTTATTTATTGCTTCACCATTGATACCTAGACAGCGATTAGGCGTTGGTAAAAGACTGAAAATAAATATTCAACATTTTCCGGAAGTTCATCTTTTGGAAAAAACCCAAAGATTAATGCTTTGATCATCATAAGATGTATTAATAAGGCCAAATGCCCGACATTTGATCGTTGGATGTGTCTCATTTCCACATGGATGACATTAAAGGCGACCCTGCAAACATATTATATGAATGTCATGAGAGTGTACGCTTACAGGTTTATGTTGTAAAAAGCGTTCGTTATTAAGATAACCTTAAATACTTTCCAGTGCAAAATATGAAATAGTGCTTGTCCGACAAAAACTACATGCATCTACGTCAAAAGGCGACCAAGAATCCACGTCAAAATGGATCGGATTGCACAAAAAAGAATTCCATTTTGACTTTCCAATTAGTTAATGAATATTCTGAAGAATCCATTTGACTCTTTGATAGTGTCAAATGACAAATCTTTGATAATGTAAATGACCTCTGAGTCGGTAGCCCATCCAAGTCCAACCCTATCAAAAACTCATTTAAAGCACGAACGAAATACAATTTTATATCGAATAGGCTAGCTGAGCTTAGTTTTTGTTTCAAACTTCAAGACCAAACCTATGATCCGTCCATCCCACAAAGACTGACCTAACCGTATAATTTCATAGAATAATTCATATGTTGAATTCAGGGGTGCAGCTAACAATACAAGTATCTCATTCTATGACTTACTCTCTGCACACTACTAGTCAATTAATGTGAAGATAGTATGTGCCCTTTGGTTAAGTATGTGACTATGAACATTCAAGCAGCTATGAAAGACTCTGCCAGATGGAACTCCTGAATGGAAGCCCCCGAGCTTATTTGGAATGAACCCATCATTGAAACATATGATATTTTCAGCCTTGGAGATGTGGGAGTTGTGCACCTTGAATCAACCATGGAAACCCCAGAAAGGGTATGAAGGAATGAATGAATGCAGTGTTTTTCTACCTAACATGTTTGAGTCGTGTGCCATTAATTGCTAAACTCTGGGACATTTTCATGATACTCATCAGGCAATTCACGCGTTGATAATGAGAGTTCGCTACTGGATATTCCCAAAGGTCCCTTGACAAGCTAATTACAGGTTTACCCTTGAAACCCATCCTCATTTTGTTTTTTATTTGAAGGATTAAACTTTTTAGTGATATATAATCAGGATATCAATATTCTCCAGAGCAACCAGTGGTTGATTTCCTGATTTAACGCTTAGTCTCAAAATTCATGGATTGAAATCATCTCCTCACGTCATTGGAAATATCTAACACAGCAGTAGATTGACCAACTTATTTTATGTTGTTGTAGTTTCCAGGATGTTTCGGTTGAAGATGCTAACAACACCTTAAGATATTGGAGTCAGGTTTAAACATGTCCCTTACAATGCCAAGGGGGACTCAAAGTACTGTGCCCAACTCGAATTGTACAAGAATCAAGCCAGCTGCTACTTGCCAGTTTCTCTTTTAAAATTATTGACTTTGAGATTTTTGCTTGTACTAAGGCATCTCTAATAGACTTGGTCCATCTCAGGCTGGATTAATTAAACATGTTACCATTTATGTACACGTTCGTTTAAGATTAGATCGATTTTGTAAAAGTCAATGCCACCGAATCAGAATGAGAAGAATTAGTTTGCTGGAAATGTACGATTGAAGTTTATACACTTATGTACACTTTCGATTTAGATTTATTTTAAAAAAAACAATGAATGAGAGTTTATTAAATCATTTATATTATTATTATTATTATTAATCAACTATCGAAATTATGACTAACAAAATTATACGTTATCTTTGAACTTTTTTTTTCTTATATATACAAGTCCTGACGTTTATTTAAAGAACAGTAAAGTGAAGATAGTGGAAATAGAAGAGCCAGCTAGCATGTCGCCAACTATATTCGTAATCATCCCGGTAATTATTTTGTTGGTAGCTGTGTTTTTTTTCCCTACTTGCATATATATGCAAAGCAAATGGTGGAGGAACTGGATATGATGGTAGTATGAGAAATGGTGGAGGACTTGAAGGTGGCAATATTGGTGGTGGAGATCATGGTGGAGGTGGTGGTTGTGGGGGAGGTGACGGTGGTGGTGGCGGGGAGGAGGAGGAGGAGGGTTCCTAAGAGGCAAGAACATGTATCATGTGTAAAATGTAAACGAATCATTGTCTATAATTTTTAGTATTGAAAAAAATATCTGTTTTATTTCTCGTTTGAACAAATTTGATTTTACACATTTGCAACATTTTGTTTTAACGTTCTATTTTCTTAAACTTGGATTACGTCCAACACGACATGCCCTGACAATCAATTTAAGCAAAAGCATCAACATAATTTAAGTCGGGAAATTAGATTTTGTGAATGATATTGGAAATTTATCGATTATATTGGACGCCATGCAATAAATATTTGGAGAAATTGAAGTATATAAAAAGTACATAAAGTTGTTTTCAGATTTGTTTTCTCAAAGCTTTTGATGTCAAAAACAAGAATGATGCTAACCAATAACATTCTGTGATGCTCCTCGTACAGAATTTGAAAATTAAATTGAAATTCGTCAAAACAAGAACACATGTCACAATCACCATTTTAGTTCATCATTTTAATTGCAAATACCACTTGCTGGATATAATAGCTTTTAGTGGATACACTGCTCTGAATTCAATTTTAACTCTTGACACTATAAATTTCATTTATTTTCCGAATGCATATATTCATTGGAATGTAAATGTATACGATAAATTAACCTGGACAGTGCTGAAAAACGTTAAGAAAATTAACTATTGCAAATTCAATCGCGTAGTTTAAATAAAATAATTTTTCATCACAAGCATTAATTAATCAAAACCAAAAAATATTTTGTGGTACGATCTTACAAATATACCACATCACACTGAATAGAAACTTAACTTACTGAAAATGACGCAAAGTGTTAAAAATGATAATTTGAAAAATATCCCACATCGCCTAATTGAGAAAAAAGTCTAGATTATATATAAATATAAAACGATAACGGATGAACTTGAACTTTTGAATAATAATAAAAACATACATATACTTTTGAGTATTTCTACTCTTTTATTTACAGTACTATATTTTGCCTTTTATTTTATCAAGTATTAAAATCTTTAGGTGATATAAAATCAGCCACTAGTAGATTACTCCCGACTTAACGCTTAGTCTCAACTCATGTATCAAATTTCATCTACCACGTTACTAGGAATTTTCTGAAAGATTGACCATTTAATTTTTGGTGTTGTAGTTACGAGGATGTTTCGGACGAAGATGCTAACAACTTAAGGTATCGGTGCCAGGTTCGAGATTTTGATATGACGGCGTTCAGTTGAAATGAACCTTCCAAAAATAGTAAACAATTTTTGTGTGATTAAATCACAAGTAATTGAGGATATCAAATAAAGTTTAACGATTGACTTTTGGCTTGTTGCTTGTACTCAAAGGTATCTCTAATAAGACTCGGTCCATTAGGTTAAATTGTGTATAATATGTATTGGAATATATAACTCTTTAATTTCGAATATAATTTTATGGCATAATAAAAATATACATTTTGCATTTGCAACATTTTCTTTATCGTTCTATTTTTTTGGATTACGTCCAACTCAACATGCAAGTCCGGAAATTTATAAAACTATATTGGAAGCCATATGCGTAAAGTTTTTGCGGAAATTGAAGTATAAAAAGTCCAGAAGTTGTTTTATCAAAGCTGTTGGCATGAAAAGAAGAATGACAGTTACCAGAACATTGTATGTGATGCTCTCATAAGAATTTGAAAATGAAACTGGAATTGGTCAAAACAAGAACATGTTGCAATTACATTTGTATTTAAATCTGTATGTAATCTCAATTTTCAAAGAAACTTTTAGCCTATAGCAGCATAATGCAGGAAAGGGGACTAGGAAATTGTTATCCAACCTAAATTCCCAAGGATTAAAAAAAATTATGCAATTTTTCCATGGTTTCTACAACAAGCATATTAATTCGAACTTGTTGCTTGTACTTCAAGGTATCCACATTATACAAACTGGTTAGCAGTTTTGAACACATTTATTTGTAAAAGACTTTATGCAATTCATTGCTAATCTAGAAAAATGTAAGATTAATGGTTATATAACATACAAGTCAATGCTCACAATATAGGCCGGAATATATTTAGAGATGTAAAATCAGGAAGATTTTAATTACAGTGTGCAGCATGACGGCTACCTTGATCATAACTGTGATAGTTTTAGTGTCATTATTTGCAGTTATTCTTTTAGTTGCATGCTTATGCAAATCAAAAAGAGGCGTAAACGGAGCAGGTGGCAAGAGTAAATTGGGTGTTGCAGGAGGACATGAAGGTGGCGGTGCAGCGCTCATGGCGGGAGGCGTTGGTTTGGGAATTGGAGCTGCTGGTTTGGGAGATGGAGCCATTGGTATTGTTGTTGGAAGTGGAGCTGTCGGAGATGGCGGTGGAGGTTTCTAATGTTCCTGAACAATTGATGTGTAAATTAGTTTACTGTATACATTGATAGGTCGGAACATATCTTAGGATGTATAAATGAAGTGTTGTTCTTCATTGTTTCCTTTGCGAAAATACATAGATTCCTTTTTTGCCGTATAGGCATCAGTCGAAGCAAACCATTGAGTGTCACGATCAGGTAGTCGAGCAAATTGAATGAGGATTCAAATTTTGAAAATCCCAGTTGTTCCTTACTTTCAGATTCACATGGAACAAGTAGCCAACACTTTATCCTCTAAACAAAAAAATTTATCAACTCGAATTTAATGTTCGGAAAGAGCGCGGAAATTATCAAAATATCCCTAAAGACAATGCATGTAAGACCAATAACTTGATCCTGGGCATTTGAAATTCCCTTGGAACTTAATTTTTTTTGTTTTCAAACAAGTCATATTTATTATGATGTCTAATAATTTCAAGAAAATTCGATTTTTCGTGTGAAGATGATATAAATGGCTTTTTTTATTCGCTTTTTATGATCCCATGTTTTCGAACGTTGATTCTAATTACACGAAGCGTGTAGCCCAGCATTGTTGAATGACTTTATGAAACTATGTTCGGCAAGTCGATCTACCGAAAAAACAAAAACAATAGCAATTTGGACTAGTATGCATTAAGATATTCAAATGGTAAACTACCAAGAAGATGATATTGGCGCGTAGAAGACTTTTAGCCTCAAAGATCGGTATAAGTACAAGCATTAACGCTGAGTTTTGGAGTAGGAGTAGACTACAAGAATCGAGTATGGCTAGAGATTTGGTGGATTTGAAGCTGGGCGGTGCGCGAGCAGAGTACTCTGGCGGGTTATTCTTGGTGGGATTTGTCATGATTGTTGCATCATTATCAATCATTTCTATGATCATATTTAACTGTTCTGAAAAAAAACACCGTAATGGGGGCGGTGGTGGTGGGGCTGACTGTGGAGGTGGAGGCGATTATGGTGGAGGAGGGTGTGGCGGTGGTGGCGGCGGTGGAGGCTGTTAAATTGACATATGACTTCATTTAAAAGCATGTATTTATTCACATTCCTAGCGCGAGTTGAATAAATGACTTAAACAAGATATGTTATTTATTGATGTTTCATAAGAAATTCTGATTGTAACTACTCATAGCGCAACATTGACTTTGATTTTTCTTTTCTCAAGTCTACTGAAAAAAACAAAATTAGTTATATCAGCATGTAGAAGTTAGCCTCTGATTTTTGTATAAGTAGCCTCTGAATGGTCTCAAATTCTCTTCCCGATTAAAATTTGGTTAACTAGACGAATGCTATATGTGAATGCCATTTGGAGATTTGGTTCATATTGAGTATGAATGGAGCCGAACCCGTTCTAACTGATTGATTCTATACCAAGTAGCTTCACAATTAATTCATATCAAACTACATGTAAGTGAATTATTTACAAACCCTTGCAAAATAGGAGGCAACTGAATTTGTATGGGCTTGTAAAAAGATGGTAAAGAAAAGTATTTTGATGGCTTTTACTTTTTTTATAAGCTCATGGAAAAGAAGAATGATAGAAATTTCTATGAATCTCATGTAGATTTCAATTGACTAATCTATTGGAATTGGTCAAAATCAGAAGACTTCAGCACCATTTTTATTCAATACTTGCAATCTAAAATGTCAATTCTATTAAATAAATAAAAAATTCAGCTAACAAATTGTCCTACATCGAAACCTGCTTAATGATACGCAACATATGCTTGAAATTGCAAAATGAACTCAATATGCAACCCGTCTCAAGCTCTGGATTATACATTAGTCAAGCCCCAGGGGCGGATCTACAGTATTAGGGGTGGGGCCCAGACCCCAATGAATTTCATTAAATTTGCATAGATAAATTGATATTTAAAATGTTTAATATATATTATAAATTTTTAGTAATATTTTCTTATTAAAATCTTTCCAAAACCAATTCTATTAGTATTAGATTTTAAGTTTTTATTTGAAACCAATTTCATTTCGTTTAAAGTTTTTTTATTTTTGTATTATATTTAAAAATATACAATATTTAATACATGAATTGGAATACGTATTATATGATAGTATTCACAGTTGATCAAAAACCTTCTTAAAAATAATGTGTCTTGAAATTGTATAAACTTCAATATTTTCTTTTATAATACATGAGATTTATAGTGAAATAGAGTTGAGTTCTAGAGAGAAATGTAAATTTTGTGAGACATAAAGATATAATCTTGGTCGTTGATTTGATTAATTTGACGGTTGAGATTAAAGTTGATTTTTAGTTATTTGGGCGGTAGAATTTGGAAAAAAATACGGGCGGTTAGTGATTGCTGTTTAACCATTGGATTGATAAAATCGACGGCTGATATCATGTTATTCTATCTTACTAAAATATGCATTTCCCCTAAAAACCTTTCGCTAGCGAATTATGAAACATTTAATTAAAATATAGAATTGCCATTAACACTATGATTACAACTTTTAAAGTCTATTTTGTGTTGCCCCCTATGAAAAAAATTCCTGGATCCGCCACTCTAGCCACTTGCCATTTTTTGGCTTCAAAAATTCTTGTCTAAGATTGCATTTTGCTACTCAAAGGTGTCTCTAATAAGACTCACTATTCTATCTCAGGTTTAGACTAATCAAATTTAGCTTACCAGTTTTTGTACACATGTAACATGTTATTAAATTGGGTTTAGAAAAGTCTATGCAAATAATTCAATATTGACAGGTTCAGAAGAAAAGTAAAAGTGATGATTATATAAATTGAAATCCTAATCTGCATTTTTAAGTAGATATAAGAAAATTAAAGTGCTGGAATGGCGTCTACTTTCGTGATCGTCGTGGCAGTTATGGCGTCAGTATTTGTACTTTTTGTTCCGCTTGCATGCTTGTGGGGTAATGCAAAAGGTGGTGTGGCTGGAGCTACTGGTAGGAAGAGACATGGTGTAGGTGGACTTGAAGCTGGTGCTGCTGCTGCTGGTGCTGGAGTTGGTGCTGGTGCTTTCATGATGGGAGGTATTGGTATTGGAGATGGAGGTGCCGGTTCAGCAGCTGGTGCAATTGGAGTTGGTGATTGTGGAGGCGGGGGCGGTGGAGGTGGAGGAATTTGCTAAGATTCTTTGGAAGTTAATTAGTCTATACATAGAATGTTAAGTATTGTATTCAAATTTGTATTTCAGAAAGCATCTCTTTTATCTTTGTGTTCTATAAACTTAGATTTAATGTCTGCATCCCTGACAACAAATTCAAGCAGAGACAACATTCGACGCAAATCGATAAAAATGAACACAAGTTACTCAAAACAGTACATTGGCTTCACAACAAAAACTTTCTCCACACTGAAATTGTAATTATCAACTTGAATTTAGAGCAGTGATGGAGTTTTAGCATATCACCATAAGTGTCATTCCTTGGCTCTTCTATTCATTTTGGCAAATCCCCTGAAACTAAACTTCCTTATATTCATAAATATGAAATACTGATTCGGACATTTTGGACTTCCGTGTTTTATAATTATCAGCTTTTGTAGTAATTTTCTGTATATAGTTATCACTCAGCAAACCCTCCAAACTACTGCCGGTCCCGATATCAATTCAAATTTCGCAAGTCTGCTAAAAGTATCGAAATGCTGGTACGACGAGTTTGCATTAGAAGTTCCAAATTATAGAAAGTTTGGTGCACCTAGAGAATGTATCATATTAGCTTGCAAAAGACCATTGCGACGATAAATGGTATAAATAGATGCAAGACTAATAGAAAACATGAAGAACACTGAACACACCAAGACATTGATGCCTAGAGAAATGGTGGAATACAGAGGTGGGGATGTAACAAGGTCTCTTAATGGGAGAGAGCTTTGGTGAGTTATTTTTGGTGGGACTAGCCATGCTTCTCATATCCTTAAAAATAATTTCCATGGTCATATTCAGCTGTGCTAAATCATCGAAAGGCAATACAAGACCAGGCCCTAAGTGGCCTAGGGGCTCTGGTGGTGAGGCGGATGGCGATGGTAGTACTTTCATGATGGGAGGTAACTGTAATGGAGATGGAGGTGCCAATGCAACTGGAGGTGATGGAGCAGTTGCGAGTGGTGATTCTGGAGGCGGCTGTGGAGACGGAGGAGGACTTTGCTAAGATTCTTTGGAAGTTATATAGTTTGGTAAAACTTGTCAAACATAATGTTAAGTATTGTGTTCAAATATTGTATTTCAGAAAAGCATCTCTTTAATCTTTGTGTTCTGTGAACTTAAATGTCTGCTTCCCTGACGATTGATTCGATCAAAGGCATACATCAATCAGTTGACGCAAATCGATAAAAATAAACACAAGTTACTCAAAACTGTACATTAACTTCACAAAACTTTCTCCACTCTGAAATTGTAATTATCAACTTGAACTTAAACCAATGGTGGAGTTTTAGCAGTTCACTGGAAGTGCTATTCCTTCTTGGCTCTCTGTTCATTTTGGCAAATCTCCTTAAAACTAAACTTTCTTACATTTTGTAGTAATTTTCTGTATTTTTGTCACTCGTCATAATGCACTGCAACCTACTGCCGGTCGTAGCAACACGAAATGTCCATTTGCGATACAGATTTTAATTTTGCAAGTCTGCTAAAAGTATTGAACTCCTGGTACTTTGGGCAAGTTTGCATTAAAAGTTCCAAATTATAGAAAGTTCGAAGCACCAAGAGAATCATAATAGCGTGAACATGACCATTGGCTCGATACATGGTATAAATAGACACTTCGGCTGAAAGAATTCATGTAGAACACATCAAAACATGGCTAGGGAGGTGGTGGAATACAGTGGTGGGGATGCAACAAGAGAAAGCTTTGGTGGGTTATTCTTTGTTGGACTAGCCATGCTTCTCATATCTTTATCAGTAATTTCCATGGTCATATTTAGCTGCGGCAGTAGACGACGTGGTAGTTCCACTTCCATTGGTGGAGTGGTGTGTGGTGGTGGTGGTGGTGACATTGGAGATGATTGTGATGGTGGTGGGTTCATGTGATTGCAGAGGTGATGTTGGGATGGTGTGGAGGAGAGGCCAAGATGGCCGTTGTTAAAAGTAATAATGTCAGTGATCCTTTTATGTAAAAAATGCGTACACAGTTTGTGGACTATCATCAGTCATTTATAAGTTATATATATATCTTGAATACGAATTTTACTTCTAAATGTTTCAGTGCTTTATTGAAGCTTTTGTATCCTGATCGGTGGATGTTCAAGGTCAGTGTTCGCGCTCTCCAGATAAGCGATAATACAAGAGTACTCACCAGTTACTGCCTTTTGTTTTGGCTTAGCTTTTTTATTTATCGACAAACCTGGCAAAAACGCCAGGCCAAGGCCCCAGCCAAACAAGGCAGCAACAATAAACACAACTGAAAATGGTTAATATTCATAGTAAATAGCAGCACAACATCATATCCTGATCTATTGACCTTCGTGATTTCTTAAATTTATTGATCAAGAAGCAATTTTAAATGAACCAAAAATACTAATCATCCCTTGACATGCGTCTTTCAATATCAATCAATACTTTTGTTTCAAAAATTCCACCAGTTTCCCAGTTCCCAAAACAGTGAAATTGCAACGGTCAAAAAACCAGCAGAATATGTTCAAATTGTTACCCCCAAATTCATAGAAAGTAAACCCTAACTCTAATCTCCCAAATTGACCGCGCTCTCCGTAACAATGGTGCAGCCGGCGTATGAACAGAGCCGTCAAAAGCGGTTGGAAGAGAATAGGAAGCGGATGGAGGCATTAAAGCTCCCTCAACTCTCTCAAGCCCTCCACCACGTCCCTACTACGCCTCCGGTAAGCAACATCTTAATTAATTCCCGGTTTCGTGTTCTCTGCTGTATCAAAAGCTGGTTTTTTCTTTGCAGATGAAGCCTAGGAAGTCTCGTACCATTGAGAAGACAAAGGTGCAGGTTCGGAGGTCTAATCGAATGGCCAACCGTCCTTATCCTGTTTATGTTGAGGTATGCTTTTAAAGTTTGTGATTGTTAGATTTACGCATAAAGCTTCTTTTGCGCTTTTGATCGAGTTATTGAGTATCTGATTTGTTAGGTTGCTGCTGATCGAGTGACGATACCAAGGAGGTGTGTGTTTTCTTATGCAATATGGATATAATGTGTGTTTAGCATTGGGTGGCAACTGTTGAAGATGAATGTTAAACTGATTGGCTTTTTTTGTTGTGTGCAGGGTCTCAAAGGCAAGGGATTTTTTAACCGAGTTTACGCCTCTGATGATCAAAGAGCTTATTCAATTGAGAAAGCTGAGGAATTGCAAGCAACACTTGATGGAACTTATCCGTCGTTTGTTAAATCAATGCTCCCTTCACATGTCTCTGGTGGTTTCTGGCTGGTAAGGACATTTCCTCCTTTTTTCTTAGTAGTTCCTAGTTAGACCTCTCTATATGAAATAAAGCATTGGCTTTTATCCTGTTTAGAATTATTATAAAATATTGCGCTGTGGGGAAGAAATGTTATCCCACTGAAAGCTAAGTTGTCAATGGTATCATAACTTTTGAAATCTTCTCAAAACAATTCAGGGACTAAATGTTTCATTCTGCAAACAATACCTTCCAAAGCGTGATTGTGAGATAACCTTGATTGATGAGGATGAAGAGGAGTACCCTACAATATACTTGCCTCGAAAAACTGGCCTGAGTGGTGGATGGAAAGGGTTTTCTGTTGCTCATGATCTGGTAGATGGGGATGCTCTTGTATTTCACTTAATTAGGCCTACTGCATTCAAGGTGTTCGATCCCTCCTGCCATGTTTCTCACCTTCCTATATTATTTTGAAGTTAATTTTAGTTTTTGCCTTCATTACAGGTCTATATAATTAGGGTTAGTGGGTTCAAGAAGGAAAGTTGAGCTACATTGACATGGTGGGTGCAGTTATTGCAACGTAAGTCTTCATCTCCATATGTTGTGGCTTTTCATTTCAGTCTATACCAAGCCTGTTAGACTTGTGGATTTATTTGTTTAGTGCTATATCCCGTGCATCACTTAACTTGAAAGTTCAGAGTTTTGGTGGTATTAATTTGTGTATTGCAGGGAAAGCTTTTTTCTGATGCTGGCCGAAATCACTCATAGCTATGTTGACCAGGATCCCGTGAGAATTTAGTTCAGACCATGTGAATCCCTTGTTTTGAAGACTCAACGCTATGCATTCTCATTCCTTTTTGCAAGAGTAAAGCAACTAGTGAGAAGTACTGTTGAGAGAATTTGTAACCCACTTGACTAATTCATCAGTTAAATCCATATCCATTATTTCTCAAGTTTTTTTTGGAAGGGAACCATCTGCTAAGCACAAAACCCAGTGTGAAGTTTTTTGGAAGGAAACAGAGGTTCGAACTTAAACATTTACCCTGTGACCTACCTGCAAACCACTCGGCTACCAGCCATTATTCTCAAGTTTGTCAAACATTAGACATTAGACAAACTTACCAACTCCATATAAATCGAGCTCTGCCGCACTCCCTGTTGATCATGTCACGTTTAACAGTTTGAGCGGCATTTCAGCAAATGAATCCTTAATTCCCGAAATACCCTGCAGCCTTATTTGTACTGAGAATGTCAAAATTCTGTCATTCATTCCATAACAGTGAGTTTCCATATTTCAAGACAGTGGGATTCCAACGGTCTTATTTTTTTCAAAATTCTCTGCTCATCTCCCTGAACCTCAAAAAAAACTTCGAAGTTGAAAACTTTACCACTCCCTCCTCCAAATAAGCCAGACCCCACATTTTACTCTCGTTTACACAACATGGGGTTGTCATCATACGAGCAATGCCGACAGAACAGATTAGAGGAGAACAAGAGGCGCATGGAAGCCCTAAATCTTCAGCAGTTGGCTAAAACCCTGCACACAATCTCCACCCCTCCAAAATCTGCTCCTGTAACAACTTCATTACATTCATATATTTAACTACAACTTGGATATTTATGCTTTGTAGCATTGTTGATGTGTTCTTCTTTGCAGGCAAAGCGTCGCGCATTAGAGAAGCAACTCGTTGCAGTGAGGAGGTCTAGTCGGTTTGCTAGCAAACCCGGTCCGTCTTATGTTGAGGTCCCCCTCTTCACCTGTTTTGTTGAATGTAGAGATCCAGGACTGGTTTGACATAACAATATTGTGATGCTATTTAGTAGTGTAGAGTTGGAGTGTGGCATTTTAAAGAGTGAATGCAAATAAATAGATGGACTACACTTACAGTTAGTAATGTGTTCCATTAAAAACATGTTGATTGAACTAGTTTTAGTAGTTATTAAGCTAGATGTTTATTCACTTGTGTAACAAGTTAAGCCTGTTTGCCCACTGTTTTTATAAACTTCAGTTGTTATACAACTCAGTTCATTTAACTAAACAAAGTGAACTAAATCGTTTATTATAATGCTCTCTAGTGTGATCTTGAATAGAGCTTGAAACGTGAAGGCTATTAACAATTGAAGCTTTCAACACTAATTAGTATATTTAACATATTTATTATAATCTTATAGTTACTTGCATCTTTTCAAAATCAAAAGTTAACGTGGTGTCCTATGAGCAGGTTGATGTGTCTACTGGGAGACTGTCGATACCAAGAAGGTGAGCATAGGTTTTAAGCTTCATATGTTCTCTTTTCAGCTCATGGGGTTGATCCAAAAAAAACATTTGTTCACATTTTGATATGTTAACTACTTTCTAGTGTATCTAAGCCGAGAAACCTGTTTGGAGCTTATGCCAGCGACAACGCAAGAGCATGGTCTATTGAAAAGGCAGAAGAGCTGCAGGCAACGTTAGGCGATGAATATCCTTCCTTTGTTCGTCCCATGCTACCTTCTCATGTTTCCAGCTGTTTCTGGCTCGTAAGACACCCTCCTCATCAATGCTGATTGCTGATCTCTCTCAAATCGTCAAATTTTGTGATCATCTGATATATATGTTTTTTCTTTCTTTCAGGGTCTTCCTAGTTATTTCTGCAAGCAGCATCTTCCAAAGCAAGACACTGTCATGACTTTGATAAATGAACAAAATGAAGAATATCCATCAATATACTTGCCTAGGAAAACAGGGCTGAGCGGCGGGTGGAAAGGGTTCGCAACGGCTCATGAACTCGTTGATGGAGATGCATGTGTCTTTCAGTTGGTTAAGTCTACATCTTTCAAGGTGCCTAACATCATATAATTGCATTTTTTTCTTACTTGCTCATGGAGAAACTTTTGTTGAAGTGCTCATCTCCTCATTCAGGTTTACTTTATAAGGGTGGATGGCTTTCAAGAGGGTGCAAAACAATAACTGCTCAAGTCTCCTAATTGCTGCACACTGTTTCATTTTGTCAGTAAGTTGGTTTAGTAATATTATTTCACGGCTCAAGTAAACTTATTTAAGGCCTATCTAAATCGTCACGTATTTGATCAATACCTTGAGAATCAAACACAATGGTATATGCTCAGAGACTGCTCAAATTTCACAAAATAGAAACTATGTTAGTTTTCTGGCCAACCTGATTTCAGGTCGGGTTTTGAAACTTCGCTGATGTAAAACCGAAATGGAATGCAGAGTTTGTTTTTTGATCATATCTGATTTTTTCCTGTTTTCTGCAGTGCCGGATGCATCCTCTCTCAAGCACAGGTTAAGCATCAATATTCCACAGGCAAGCCGGAACATTGGAGGCCTTTCTCTAGTTCAAAAATGTTTAGTTCAGATCTTTTTGTCACCAGGAAATATCAAACTCTATTTATTAGAAAGTTCAGTTAATACAATTTTAGCAAATGCTCCATCAAAAGCAAAACACAAAACTAACGTTTTCTGTTTTTGGTCAAGTGAGCAGATCTGGTATAAAGTCTCAAATTACATTAATATAAGCCGTTAAAAAAACAGATCACCGCATTAGATTTTCTACCAAATCAAAATGAAAAGTTGTCATTTATGAAATTAAAATAATTGTAAATTAAATGTCAGGGATAATTAGGAACAATAAAATGTTATTGTTTCACAGATCGGCTATTCGACAAAAAAATCAAAGGATTTTGAATCGTGAAATTAACTACATAATTCAATAGAATAAATGGTTTCATCCGATTTTACCGATTTACTGAATTGTCAATAAATTGATATATATTTAGTCGGAAAACGGAATAACAATTTAGGATTGGGAAATTCGGGAAAATCCCAAATACTCACCCCTAATCTCCACATAGAACTTCAAAATAATTTAGTTAAGCATAACTGATTTTTGGAGACTAGAAAACAACTATAATATATTTGAATTTCGAGTTGTGTGTTGTATTTGAATTTTAAGTTATGTGTTGTATTTTAATTTCATATTTCAATTTCAAGTTGTGTGTATCGTATTTGAATTTTGAATTATGTATCGTTTTTGAATTTCGGGTTGTACTTTAAATATCAATAAAGTTCTTTTAAACTATTTACATTCCGAAATAGCATAATTTAAATTGGATTTTTCAATGATTTAAATTATAATACGATTTTTTTAATTTTAATATTAACTTTTTTAAAGATATTTTTATTTACTTTTCCGAATTTTTCGGAATTTATTTTAATTTTTTGTATTTTTATTCCTATTTTTATGAGCCGTTGGATTACATCTCATCCAACGGCTTAGATTATCTACAGCTAGGGCTTTACACGTGAGATACACGCGCCCCTCATTCACGACGACGACGACGCGAACGAGCACGTCCACCCAGCCGGCCTCGCCAAGATCGCCAGAGAGAGACGTTCTCTCCCTCGCCATCTCCTCGAGCTCGCGATCCAACCTGGAATGTCTCGGCTGCACAAAAAAGGAGTTGAGGACGTCCTCAATCTAGACGAGATTGTGCGTTGCATATGCCCTAACAGAATTTGATTCTTCATCGTGAAAAAATCCACCTTTTACTAAATGACATCACGCAAAATCTTGTCAAGTTCTTGGGCATCAGTTAGCAACTTGCACCGTCTTCCTTTTATGTATATTCAGAGGCATACGTATGTAGATGAGTATATGAAATGGAAGCGAGACTCATACTTCGAAATGTTAGACCATGTTCACCAAAGCGTGGGACTAAGGCCAGTAATCGCGCTCAAGAATTGCGTAGTTCGGGGTATTAACGGGTGCATTCCTGTATCGGAAGTGTCGAAAAGAGGATTGCAGTTGGAAGTACCGATGAAAAGAGTTGCAAGTTTTTTGAGGTACTATCCTTCCGTGTTTGAGGAGTTTGTTGGGGAGTATAATCATCCGTGGTTTAGGTTGACGCCGGAAGCAGCTGAGTTGGATAAGGAAGAGTGTGCTGTTTACGAGGAGTTTAAGAGTGATTTAGTGTTGAGATTGAGTAAGTTTATTTTAATGAGTAAGGATAGAGTGATGCCGTTGAAAATTATTCGGGGGATGCAGTGGTACCTGGGGATACCTGATTCGTGGTTGGAGAATGTTGAGGAGAGTCTTTCAGGGAACTTTAGAATTGTAGATATGGGCGATGGATTACAGGGTCTAACAGTTGATGGCAATGATTTGGTACTTTCCGTACTGCAGAAAAATTCTGTCAAGCGTGGGCTTTGTGGTGAATCGTTAAATGTGATTAAGTTTCCAGTTTACCCATCCAGAGGATTGAGGATGAGGAGGAAGATATCTCATTGGTTCGATGATTTTCAACAACTTCCTTACATATCTCCATATGAAGACTTTCGCGACGTGGATACTGATAGTGATGTATCTGAAAAACGAGTTGTGGGGGTTCTTCATGAGCTACTTAGTCTTTTTGTTGAACATTCTGCTCAGAGGAAAACACTTTTGTGCCTCAAAAAGTATCTGGGGTTGCCACAAAAGTTCCACAAGGTATTTGAGCGCATCCCACATATCTTCTATTTTGTCTTTAAAACTCCAGATGCACAGCAATGCTAAAGGAGCCACATTGTGATACATCAATCATACCTCAGCATCCAATCTTGAAAGTGAGGCTAAAGTACATGAGTTTGATGAAGAAATCTCACAGAATACGTAAGAACCGGAGGATTAATGGAAAAGATATTGGTGTAATAGGTTTTGAAGAAAATGATGATAATGAAACAGAAGTATGTTCCATTTGAATGCTTTCTTTGCTGTAAGGTGAAACTGAATAAAGATCTGATATGGGTTGCCCAGTTTTATAGAAGCTTTATCATCCACATATCACTTACCGAGTCTCTCATGATATGTGCCCTACTTGACTGTCACTGCATACATTGGACCTCAACTGCACAGTTATCTCTGCTTGAAGATAAGATGCATCAGATAGAGAGAATTATTGTATGGAAATATTATTATATTTTAGTTCGGTTCTTATTCACCATGCTCTTTAGTCTGCAGTATGCAGCAACTCATGGTAGTCCCAGACACCCAGCTAATATGTGATTTATTGATGTAAGTCAAGCTTGAGTACGAAAAATATCTCTATGTTGAAAATAAATCGAGTGTAACTACATTGTGTTGAAGACGAGGGAATGACATTTAATGTATATTCTTTTGGATGATCAGGTTGGGCTGATACTAACCAGTATGGCGACTCTGCAAGCTGCCAGTTGCGCTGATGCTAACCAGTATCACCCAATAAAACCCGTATAGAATGTAACATACTGAAGCTTCACAATAATGATTTATTTGTTTCGAAACAAGCTTACATGAAACAGCCGATGGTTCAGTGAACATGGGCCCTAACTAGTAGACTTTTATAAGCTATTCAGTTGTTGCAGTTTGTTTCTTGGAATATAATTCTTGTGTTTGCAGGTGTAGACAGAACCCAAGGGAACCTTTGCAATGGATTTACTGGAGGTCCCAGAAATATTTGTGGAATGCTAATGAATAGTACCTCCAAAGTCATCCATGTAAAAAATTGTGAATTCAACGTGGTCTCAACTGCTCTTTAGCAAAGGTTCTCCCAGGTATATAAATTATTAATCTAGTTTAGTTTTTAAATATCATGCTATTCCCATTGCTCACTTACTCCATTGTCCATCTTCTCATTGTGAAAAATGTACAAAGTTGTACTTCAATGAACTTTATGTTATAGAATTTCAGTTCAAAACTTCTTTTATTTTACGCTTTCCATATGTTAGCAATGTTTTTAACTTGGCAGAGCAGATCCTTATCCATGAGTGGATTGCTTCTGAGGAATCCGCGGTGGCTAATGTTGTATGACATCGTAAATTCTTAAAACATTATCATGTGGTATGTCTGTGCTAAATTGCACTTTCAAATATGTGGTCTGAAATTCTTGCATCATTTGCATATGCATCCAAACTATGTTTATTTATAATACTTGAAGATTAGTTCAAGATTTTTTTAATTTGTTCCACTCAGCATCTTGTCACCAAATCACAATATTTACACTCATTAGCATTTTTAAGTAATCTTCATTGTGGCTTGGGATTTGTCCAGATTCCTTGCAAATATGAAAGAGTTTTGCTGGTGGTGACATCGATGGTCAGTGTGCATCGAACGCAGGTTTTATCTTTCGTTTTTACTTTCAGACGTAAATTTTTTTGCCCCATGATATTTTGGTAAAATTTTAAGGTTTAAGCTAGAGTTATTTTGGTAAAGAAATACCCTTGCCCTGACGAGTTATTATTTTGGACAGGGGAATATTTTTGTAAAATATTACTCGGTAAGCATCGATCATCTGTGCTAATAGCATTTCTGGATATAAAACGCCACTGGGGCACTGAGTTTGCTAGTTGGTTCTAGTTTTTTCAACAACAGCAAAAAAGTCTGTCATCTGATTGCAGTTGCAACTGAATGTGCCCAACACTTGATCTGCTCTTTCATTAACATCTCATTCCCCATACTTCCTTTTATAGTACTTTGATTTATGATCAAAGCAGCTGGCTTCATCAATGCTTCCTTCTTCTCCATCACACTCCATGCCTCAGACAGATATGGCCTCACTACATTTTTAACATTATCATTCTCCATTTCATTACTCTCTGATCTCCTCCTCAGCCTCTGTAGCCCTGGAACAATCGAAACTAAGTCAGCATCCTCGCTATATTCCTCCAAAAACACGAAACCCAAGTCCTGAAATCCCTTAAGCTCCTCAAACTCAAGATCTGTCAAGCTCTTGCTACTCCCTGCTCTCCCTCCTCTCCACTGTTTTCTCCTCTGCCTATTCGCATTTTTCTTATTACAAGGTTTCGTCGTTGCAACTGCTTTTACCTTAGAGCCTTCCTTGGTGTTAGATTTATCGAAATCTGCTGTTTCCTTACCTGAAAAGATCGTCTCTAGCCTTGGAGTGGGGAGTACTGAAGTTGGTGATTGGGAATCTGATAAAAAACTATTTCCTGATGATATCAAGAAATTCTCGCTATGTGACCTGACCTTCAAACTCTGCGCATTTTCTCGCTTCACCTCCTCCGGTTCATCCTCTTCATCTTCAGTAACTAAGACCTTTTGATAACACTGCTTCTCATCTTCAGACTGAAGGATTTGGTTGTGAAACCAGACAGAATCAAAGAGTTGTAGAACATGTTCCAAAGAAGTTGCCATGACCAAAACCAAAGAGTTGCAGCACAAAGTAACCTAAAGAGAGATGCAATTGTTGTCTGATTTATGAGTCTATGGTTTCTTGATGCTATTTATTTATAGAGTGACACTGAATTTTGATTAACAAATGGTTGCATGATTGAGTGTTATAGTAATGATAATAATTGAACGTGTTTGTTGTTATCTTGTCACGTTTTTATTTGATTATTGATTCAATGGGGTCGTGTTATTCAATGAGTTTGGTGCTACGCTGCGATGACTTTGCTTTTGTGATATGATAAAATAGTGCTTTTCACATTACACATTTTCATAATGGCCTTAACATTACATTATGTGATTTTATATAGTCCACATGTTGCAGGCCACCTTGGAAATGGTCCTTTATTTTCTGTGAGAACCAAATCATGATTTTGTTGGCGCAGTTTTGGTAGATAAGCCATCTAACCGTCCAAAGATTTTATGTACCTTCCTATCAGTTTTATCAGGTATTGTGTGGGGGTTTATTCGAAACTGAATCCGGTCCAGCGTACAGCCAATTAGCATTGTTTACAGTAATGTAAATCTATTCTATTAAGAAACATTATAAAGCGTCCAAAAACATGTAGATTATTTTTTATAAGTGCCTAAATTCCAACTTCTGCTCAAAAAATATGGTCAAAAAATATACTGAATTTTTTTTGCAACAAAAACCTAAAACAGTAACTCGGTATTATCTGACTTCTGCAATGACAGGTCCAGTGAACTCGAAACTACAATCAACAAATATACGATATGGCACCTGAGAAATTAGCATAACTGTTGTTGGAACTTTCAAGTTCTTTCCCTTGGAGTCAGGTGTCCCATTTGCTCCGTGATGTTCTCTACATTATTTGTTTTACACCGAAATCCGAAGGGATCAGATGTCTTGCAGTCGATTTTAATATCATGGACATCCCTCCTTTCGGACTCAGCTTCTTGAGTGTGGCTCAAAATGGGAGTCTCTGTCAGAAACTGTTCCCAAAAAACGTCATTTTTCCCAGTTGGCTGAGAAAGATTATTCGATTTTTTACCAGTGGGAGGACTAGAAGGCTTCTTATTGACATCTATACCTGAAGCTTTTGGTTGATTATGTAAACCAAGGTTAAAAAATATAGCAGGACTCTCACAGCGTGAAATCTCGGGTGACTGATAGACGACCTGCGAATTTGGTGATGACTGGCATATCACAGGGGAGCTTGATTCATCATTTGTATCAGAATCTGCTGAGGATCCAGGAATTAGAGGATGATTAACTGGAGGGTCAGTAGATGCTTCGACCATTTCTCGACTGATGGTGGACAGAATGTTCTCCCAATAACTAAATGAGGTATCTAACTTCTCAATAGTTGCCCAATTTAGCGAATCTGATGAAAAAGGATCTACATTTTCCCTCTGCGTTGTCAGGAGACCATCATATTTGATATTTTCATCTACACAATATACATTTGAGCCCGATAACCTTCTTTTCTTGCTATGTTTTTCTGAAAGCCTAACAAACATAGACTCAAGTTCTGGTCTTTTCACCAATCTAGCTAAGAATCCAACCATCTCCCTCTGTCGTTGTTCTATGATCCGAGCCCTGTCCATAAGTAAACGGATTTGAATCCCAAACTCCTGTCTCTCCTGCTCCTGTTCCCGTGTCCTTAACAACAGCATATCATTCTCTCGCCTCATCCTTTCAATCACATTCTCAAACTCCTGCCTTTCAGATTCAGCTAACGGATAGTTGGTCAGCTGGTTTTGCGCAGAATGACTATGTATGGGCTTGCGCCGGTGTATATTTTTCAATAAATGCCTCTTCCCTCTAATAAACTCGTCATTACCAAACTCCCATTGATCCGGATCTATCTTCCTAAAGCCCTACACCATACCCAAAAATCATAAGAACCACAAAAATAAAAAAACTGAGTTACACTATACGAATCAAGCACAAAAGATCCATAACTACGACACAAAGTTTGAGCTTTTGAGTCGCACAGTCCTACGATCATACATTAACAAATAAGTATGCGGAATATGATGCAAATGCGAAACTAGGAAATCGAAATAATCATGTGAATGAGTGAATGTAAAACACAGTAAGAGGAAAAGGTTAGTTAGTTACATAAGTATTGAGCTGGCGGATGAAGCTTGAGAAATTGTTGTGCTTGAAATACCGAGGAAGCAAATCTCTACAGAATTCAGGAGGGTTCCAGACAATGAAACTGTTCCCAGTTTCGCTCCAAGACACAACAGAATCAGTACTTGGGTTATCCACCATCTCGTATGTCTTCAACAAAAACGGAGCAGGCGCACAAACCCCACTTCCCTGTTGATGCTGATGATCCGATCCGTCCATCATCAAATTTGAAAATCAGATCAACAACCCCAGAAACAAAATTGACTGAAAGAATGAAAAAAGGAGGAATTTTCGGCAAATTGAATGGTTGAATTGAATGTATGAGGGAGTGTGTGGGATGAAGAAGAAAGGGTTTGGAGAATGAGATTCGCGGAATGAGACTGAGAGGAGAGAGTAGGTGGAAAGTTGACGAGCTTTAGAAAACGTGTAGGCGTTCAATCGAGAATAATCTCGTGACTTTTGTGTCCTTCTTCGTGTTCCTTCAGGTTTTTTTATAGTATTTTTAGGACCACACTCAGCATTTAGCTGACTAGTACGTGACGTAAGCCTTCGCAAGCTGCTTTTCAGCTACGGCCACCATATGTTTTAAGCAGCTTGTTGCAAACACACACCATTGCTTACAAGGGTATCGCATTTGGAAGAAGCACAAGTTTAGATTTGCTCACCGGATACTCATACTACATGTGCATTAGGTGTACCATTAAGTCCATAAGCTACACTCAAATTCACAATGTTGAAACTTAGCATTCATGGAAAGTTGTGAATTTGGTACCTCATCAGGTTTGTGAAACAAGAAAAACTCTAGCCCTGATCGCAAATTTATTTCCGAACTTGAATCCAGGACTTACAGGGAAGGCGACAATCTGATCAACTGCCATGCGCTCGTCAGAGTTCTTAATCACATTCTCCATGTATCGAGGATGAAATTCAGCACCTCTAGTGGCCTCAAACTGACTAGGTTTGGGATCGAGTGAGAAAGCAAGCAAATGAAGCAGCCATATTGCTTTTGCCATTACCAGGAATTCACCATAAAACGGACTCCTTGGATGATTCCCATCGGAAACCTGCTTCTGATGTTCCAAATTCCCAAACAAAGACTCCTCCATTTTTGGATGAACTATGGACAAGTATTTCTTCGAGCAGAAAGTCCCAAATTTGCAAGTGGGTAAAATACCAAGTAGCTCGACAGGGTCCATGGCTTTCATGTCAAGAAACTGAGTAAAGCACTCCGTACGAAACTGGTCAGGGTTGAGGAGCGATGAAAGGCTTCCATCCATATAAAAAGTCTCGTGATCAAATCCTTGAAATATTTTCCTCGAAATGTACGACTCTAATGCATACTTAGAGTGAGTTTTACCAATCATACCATCTACACACACCAACGACCCATCATCCCCGAACGCTGCTTCAATAGACCGCACAGCTGCAGATATATCCCATTGCGCAGACTTCATTAACGAAAGCAAAATCGAAGTAAAAGACTTGGTAGCTTCCCTGACTTGCCTCATAGTCATCATAAACATCTCAGGCGTAGCCGCACCTCCAACTTGACTGAGCTGCGTCAGTCCACCAAGTCTCCTATTAGACATCGAAGCTGCCCTTCTCTGTTTCCTACCACCACTTTCACTTACCGAAAGGCTCCGCACTTTCTCCTTCAAATTCTCAATTTCCGCATCTCTATCCTTCACCTCTCGCTTCAATTCCTCCAATGCAGCCTCATACGGCGCCACAACCACCTCCACATCCCTCACTCCCAATCCAACATTCTCATCTTTAACACATCTCTTCCTCCTATTAAACTCCTCTCTAAGATTAGCAAGCGTCCTCAGCTCAGCTACCACAGCAGAGTCAGCAATGCGCATATTATCAGGATCCCAAGGAGAGTGTGCTTCCTGGAGTGTAACGTAAGCTCTCTTCATAGTCGAAACAGATTGAAACACTCTATTCATGAGTGTCTCCAATTCCATCAGATGTCGGTCGGTCTTATCATCCCCGACGGCGACGGCGACTTCTTCGGCTCGGGAGGAATAAGGGGAAGAGGATTCAGATCCGGTGGAGTGGAGGTCGTGATTTGGAGAAGGGGCAAGTGGATGGAGAAGGCAATTGGCGGCGACGCGGTGGATGAGATGCGTGAAATTAGAGGCTTTGTTGTTGTTGGACATTTTGGGAAATGCGGATGGGAATTGAGAGTGAGTTGACCTAATGGGATTAGGGTTTGTTGGGATTTGTTCTTTATTTCAAAAGTGGGTGTTTTGGTTTTGGTAGTTGAGTGAAGGAATTAAGACATTAAGTGCAAGCAAAATGACTGCCGTTTGGTGATGATGCAATTTGAATGCGGTGGTCGTTTTAATTGTGACGTAGCAGCTGCTGAAACAGCTTATTTTTTAGAAACTACATGAGAGTATGTCGTCACATGTTGAATTGGACCCAAGTCTCTATCATGTTCCGTAAAATCTTTCATTTTGTGTTTATTGTAAGGTTGCAGAAAGATTTATTGGTCATGTTCTTGATCTGATATTTAATCAAGAGCGTTCAAGTTCGAATCGCTTTGTGTATGGAGGATTGTGGTCCACTTCCCGCAGTGCGAGTAGATGAGGATGTCTATGTTAAAATTTAGCTAACTATACATATGTATTGAAGAAGTAAATATGTATCATATGTTCTCTAAATTTTACATATTAGACATTCCGGTGAAGATGCTCTACTGAGTGTATTGTAGATGAAAGGATTAAGTTTTTGTGATACATAAAGTTTATGTAAAACAGAAGGACAAAATCATAATCACTGAATTTGATTATCCAACGGTTGAGATTTAAAATAATTATAAATGAATGTGGTGTTGGATTAACAAAATTTGCAGGGATGGTTTTGGAGTTTTTATGTATTAAATTTGATCCGTCCATTTATCAAAAAGCAACAGAAAAGATCATATTTTACTCCGTCTCACAAATATTTAACAGTCCTTAATCTCTTCCCGTACATGAAAATATAAATTTTATCATCTGTTTTTATTGCTAACTGTTTTAAATGTTTATAGTCCTCATTGGAGGTGTTCTAAATACTTGCTTATTCAAGTGCATATATAATGTAACACAAATGGGACTTCCATTTCCAATGATGCCATTGTTTTAAATCAATATTAGTGGATTTATTCCCAATTGGTTTAGCTTCTGGGCTATTTTAAATAGAGACATTCAACACAGTCACCACATACGTTAGATAGTATGACATACCTGCAGAGTCTCAGACACTCTCTCATGTTCATCTTCAAATGTTTTTATTTCAACACTCAAAGATCTTTCTTTCAATTTACTTCATTTCATAGATGTCACTATTCCACACAATGCGAAATGGTGAACATTGCATGCTGTCTTTGTGCATGCAGGTGCCCTCAACTTGGAAAAAAAGGTGCAAAGTTGAAACTGCAAAAAGAGAGAGCAGTTGGCTATTATCATTCATGTGTGTATTTGTCGGTTTACTATATAATAGGCATATGCATGTGGTCGAGCTTAAATTTGCAGAATAGAGACATGAAGAGAAACCAAGGGAATGGTAGGGTTTTTAAATAATTCCACCTTCCAAGTTCCAGCTATGATAATAGTAGTAGAGATCTCTTCTAATGAACATGATTTCTAAAGTGTCCTCAATGACTAGTCACCTCTTTGTAGTGTCCTCAATGATTTCTAAAGTGTCCTCAATTCCACCTTCCCCTCATCTACTCTCACTTTCTAGTGTAACACCAATTTTTAAAGGGAGTGGCCCGAGGGCATTTTGGTAAACTTGTAATTTTACCAAAATACCCTTAGGTCACGAACACTACATATAGAATGATGATCGGTACTTCAACATTTTTCTTTTTACAGAATGTCATTTTGATGACATATTTCTCAAGAGGAATTTATACATTTATTAGTATAAAGGTTAGTATTAAGGTTTAGTGTCCTCTAGATTGAAACAACATAAATTATAAAGAATTTACAAACTAGAATGAAACTAGTAACAACATATAATACTATAAAGCATGAATGCACTTCTCAGATATGTGAAACAAAATCAGTCCAATGGAAAATCAAACAGACATTGGTATTAGTAACTCTAACCATGCACTGAAATTAATATATGGTGCACTAATCCAAGAAAAAAGAGTTCCAAGATGACCACAAATGGATCAAACAGCAGCCTCATTCCATGAGCCTCAGCTTTGAGAGGCTTCGCTAGAGAACCATTAGCTCCACAAACAGGCACTCCAATACTCTTGATATTCTCATATCCTTGTGATGATGTTGGACTCAAACAGAGACCTGAATTTCCACTAAGGTCCAAATTCCTCCCAAGCCTGTTTAAAAAACTTGAGTTGAATGGCACCATGCCACTCAAAAGATTCCTACTAAGATTCAAATGGTACATGTGTGACAAGTTACTTAAACTGGCTGGAATCTCCCCACTCAATCTGTTGTTCTGTAATGACAGTGTAGTTAAGTTGGAGAGGTTTGAAATGGTTGGTGGGATTGAGCCTGAGTAGCCTGAGTTGGCTAGCCTGAGTTCTTGTAGTTTCAGTAATCTGCTGAATATAGTTGGGAATGGTATGGAGATTGGATTGTCATCCATGATGAAGTACTGAAGATTTTGAAGCCTTTCGAGGCCTTGCGGAAAGTAGCCACTGAATTTATTGTTGCTTAAGGCCATGAATACTAATGAACTCAGATTCTCAATGCTGTTTGGTAATGCACCAGTGAGTGAATTTGAGCTTAAATCAATCTTTTGAAGCATACCCATGTTGCCAATTGTGTCAGGGATCGGTCCAGTGAGTGAATTGTAGCTCAAGTCAAGAACTACTAGATTCTTTAGGTTGCCCAATTGGTGTGGTATGGTTTCTTTGAGCATATTGTAGCTTAGATCAAGATGGACTAAAGAGTTGAGGAGGCAAATCTCAGCCGGGATTCGGCCAGTGAGGCTGTTCTGAGACAATGTGAGAATCTTGAGTGAGTGTATAGAAGAAAGCTGAGGTGGGATTGAGCCAGTGAGAGCAGGGTTTGATCTAAGGCTGAGCTGTTGGAGTGAGGATGAGTTGATACCTGAAACAGATATGAATGTTTGGGTGTGAAGGAAGCAGTGAGTGAAGAACACAGATTGGAGATATGGAAGGTGGAAAATGAGGTAAGGAAATGTGGCAGAGGGTTTACAAGAAGGGTTTGGTTTGGTTCCAAAGTTGAGCCTTGTGACATGTAGGTGAGTGTCTGGTCCTTGCTTACACTCGATGCCAGGCCAGTGAGAGATGCATGGGTTGGGGTAGGAGGTATGCCATTGGTGATCTGAAGACATGATGTCCATGATTTTGAAAAGTGTTTCTGATTCTGATGGAAGCATGGTGTTGGTATTGCCAATGGTGGTGAGTGTAGATGCATGTAGTGATGCAGAGACAAATATGGTGATGAGAAGAACGTGTAGAAGATGCTGATGATGAGTCATTTTGGTGTTTTGAAAGATCCTGAAATTTGATTGTTGTGGAGTTACAGCCTTTCAGGTCAGCTGCGTGAGATTGAGGTCTGCTCCACTACCATTTCTTTTTGACTGTTGTGTTTATGAGGATTGAGGGAGATGAAAATGCTGGAACCAATTTGATTGAAGTGACAGGTGTAGGCCTTATATTTATAACTTTGAATTTGAGGTCGGAGCCTTAGAAAAGTAGGTCTAAATTTAGTTTCAGATCCACCAACAATTATTAGTAGAAAATTAGGCCATTTAGGAGATGTTTTGTTTTAAATAGGTGTTTCCAGTCTACCTTCTTTGGATCATTACAATTGTAGGTTGTTCTGCATCCGAATCTTTCAGGCATATAAATTTTTGAAGCAGAAAAACTCCAGCCAAAATCGAAGTTATCACAATGCAGTAAATGCATGCGCCAATGCTCACTCAACAATGGAGGGACCAGCATTGGGCATACGGATGTGTGATCCATAGTCTCATGCACATTCTGTGTCATTCATGATTTTCCTGACAGTTTTCCGCTGATAGTAATTTCTATGAGTTTCCACCAGAGGCTGGGGAGAGTAAATAAGCCCCAATCCTATAACTGACTCATCATCCTGCATTTTCTACTGAGCATTGAACAATCTCACTGTGTAGAGGTAACTTCTGAATGACAACATCAATATTAAGTGTAAAAACAAGGCGTGAACTTTGCTGTATCAATTTCAAACAAGTCATGCATTCAATGAAAAAGTAGAGCCAAGAAATGTTTTTCTAAGACTATCTGGAAGCTACTTTGCAGTTTGCACTCATATGCTGTTTCACGAGATGTTTTCTTTCCCACCACTTGCGTTCAATATAAAACAGTCTTAAGGATTTAAAAGAAAGAAGCCCAACATTCCACGCTAAATTAGTATGGAAAATAAATAAGGCTCATTTTTGCGGCCATCCAAGCAAATAAAATATATTATTGACGAAGGCAATGACTAATTTCTATCTATTCTATACTTCAAAATTACACCTTACAAAAATGAAGGATCTTTTACGCAATGTAAGGGATCTGGAAGGAGGCTATGAGTGGATGGTTTCAAACCTCGAGAAGACCACCAGCTCACAAGAGAAAGTTCGAGCTTCCGTACCTGCAAAATTTGGCAATGTAATGAAACATCTCGAGAATTTCTTATGGATGTTTACCATAGGACTATGCAGTGGAGATACATTAGGGTGTATTTCTTAACTTGCCTATATAATGATGGGCATGTGAAGAAAACTTAAGTAGCCTTAGATATTGCTTAAACTATCTGACAAGTATCTAACAGGCAACAAATACTAACAATCTATAATTTCATTATCTTTATCCGATGTTCCAATAATTGTGAGTTGATGTATAACTATAACAGCCTTAGATACTTATGTCACTAATAAGGCAAAACAATAAAACATTGCATAAGAGGAAAGAGTACAATGCTTGCTTAATATACCGGATTATACCCATTAGCCAACCTTACTCACTTTTATCTTAAACTTAAATTACAACTGTTATCAAATGAGATATTCAATAAACAAAATACAACAAAAACATTTGTTGCAAACCTGCTTCACTATGAATGGCTCCTTAGTAAGAGATAAAGGTTCTGTAAGAATAGTCAAGAAACCATTCCTGTTTCCATAAACAATGTCTATGAACGGTCGATCACCAACCTGCAAAATATGCCCACATCACACATTAAACACAGGCACACACCATATGCTCACTTGACTCAGAATCTGAATGTTGATTCACATTCTAAATTTACCATAATTAGTTCAGACGAGGTGCAACTGAAGTGCTTCTCAACTTCTTCGGACTTTCCAGCTGGCTTCTTCATCCCTACACAACAAACATTTGATAAAAATGTACTCACTAACAAAACATGTGCAACACATGTGAAATAAACCGAGATGTAGGTGCAGCATAAACAGTGAACTAAAAGCCTTACTGTGTCTCAATACTCTAATGCCAATGGCCTTCTCGATGGCCCTCGCTTTTAGCCCCTCTGGATCATATTCAGACAGCCCTGTAAACATCATCAACAACTAATCAAAATCACAACATTGTACAATACATTACACATTGCGAAAAACAAAAAACTACACATCTTGATTACCAGCGGAGTTACTAAAGATGACAATATCATTCCCAAACACAGATTTACAGCTCTCCATAGACTCCTCCAACGAAGGCCACAATGACAACGAATAAGGTGCAGTAATAGTATTATCCTTATCAAACACCACTCCCTTAAACCCCCTCCTCCGCAACTCAACCCAATCAATATACCTAATATCCTTCACAGCCAAATGCGGAATCGCCAGCTTCCGGTCTCTAGTAACAACCGCAATAGATGAAACAATCCCTTCTAAATTAAACCGCTGACCTAACGCAGCTTTCAAATCGGACCAACGCATCACGTCGTCGTCGAATTCTTCGATGCCTGAGATGGTGCAGCGAGTGTCGTCGTCTGGTTGGGAGATTGAGTGGTTGAATGAGTATAGGTCTTCTAGGAAGGTGTGGTGAGCATTGGTAGATGAATGGCGAGTCTTGTTCTTCAGATGCTGTTGTTGTCGTGGTTCGCTGGTGCTGGTTATGGTTGTGGCGAGGGAGAGGCGGTGGGTTGATTGTATGGAGGAGGGACGGTGGCGTCGGAGGATTGAGGATTTAGGGTTTGAGCGAAATTGGGGATTAGGAAATGGGTAGAAGGATAGAGGTGAAGCACAGGACGTCGTGGGGTTCATATTTTTTATTGATTGATTTTTTTAGTTTCAGATCGATCACTTGCTTCACTTCGAGTTTTCATCTGCTTTGGTATAAAAATGAATATTATTTTAATTTGTTTTTGAAATTATGTTATTTGAGAATAGCTTAAGTAAGAGTTTTATAAAGGGCAATTTACCGAAAACCACCCATAAATTTGGGTTTTTTTCAGAAACCACCCGTATTTTTGAAAATTATAAAGTCACACCCTTAAGTTTATTAAATTTTACAGAAACCACTCATATGTTTAAATTTAATCAAAATATTAATAAAAATGATAATTTTATTTATAAAGATACGAAAAAATACATAATTAATTACAAAAATCATAAAAACATTTAAAAAATCAGGATATTAAATAAAAATAAAATATAATTATAAAATTGAAATTTATTCATATGATATGTATACAAATGTGAAAACTAAATTTATAAAAAAATATGGCGTCTTGAAAATTACAAAAAATTACCGGCAATCATCATTGCTCCATTAAATTTATAAAAAAAATCATAATATCTTAAAATGAGTGTTTAAACTTTATTATATATGCAATAAAATTTGTGTTTGAATGCTTTATATGTAAAAATGTAACAAAATTTAAAGTTATAACACACTATTATAAATTGTAAGACACCATATTTTTGTATAGATTTAGTTTTCATATTTAATACATACCATATGAATAAAAAGTATAGTACTTCATTTCAAATTTATTTTTATTTTATATTATTATTAACATCCTTATTTTTAATTTTTTTTATGATTTTTGTAATTATATGTCCCTTTTAGCATTTTTAAAAGTTTTTTTATGATTTTTGTTAATATTTCGATTAATTTTAAACATATGGATAGATTTTTTTCATATTTAATACATACCATATGGATAATTTCAAATTTATATTTATATTTATTTAATATCCTGATTTTTTAAATGTTTTTATGCTTTTTTTAATTAATTATGTATTTTATTTGTATTTTAATAAGTTTTTTTATCATTTTTATTAATATTTTGATTAAATTTAAACATATGGGTGGTTTCTCAAAAATTTAATAAATTTAAAGGTGTGACTTTATAATTTTCAAAGATACGGGTGGTTTCCGGAAAAAACCCAAATTTATGGGGTGGTTTTCGGTAAGTTGCCCTTTTATAAAACATAAAGATATAATTTCAATCTTTGATTTGGATACATAAGATGATTGAGATTAAATTAATTTTGAATTAAAATGGATGGTCGAATTATCAAATTACGGTTGAGAATGACCGTTATTAATATCAATCGATGGATGAATAGAAATCAACGATTGAAATGATATCTTTTCGTATCATAAAAACTTGTTTGTGTTCAGGAAGGATAAGTGTAAAATGATAAAAATTTGAGACACAATCTTAATTATTAATTATTAATAATCTATTAATTGAATCTTCAGTTCCAACCATCCGTATATTTATAAATGTCAACTAATTTATTTTTGAAATCCATCCTTTTTATTATTTTTTATTATTAGTATTATAATTCGTCCTATGGTCGTAGTTTATAGCTATTATTTCTTATTTTGTGAGCTCTGATAGTACTTCATCATTTGATGTTAATCAAGTTTTTTTATCATTTTTAATAGTTCGACCGTAATTTATCACCTTTTTTGGATAGAAACCGTAATTTATCACTTGATTAATATTTATAATACTTTTACTTTTTCCTTTAAAAATCATTAAAATGGGGGCAAGGCAACTCTTAAACAAACGAAACCCTATCGATGCAATTCCAGAAACTCAAAAAAAGCAAGAACAGAAGAGTAACTAACTGTACAATAAAAAGCCATTCCACCCATCATCAGCTTTTCTCCTCCTCCCAGACAAAAGCTACCCAAATCGCTTCCTTGCTTGCCCCACTCATCACTCCAAGTATCATCCCTCTTCACCCTCATCACTTTTTCCTCTATAATATCAAACCCCATTTCCTTTACTTCCTCCCAATGCCTTCCCACTATTCAATCCCAACTCACCCAATTCAAAGTTCCCAACTCGTACCCAAATGGCCAGCACCAGTGGTGCTCCTCCTGGTCCGCAGAGGACCATGTCTAGGAGATTTACTAGGGCACCGACTATGGTTGACCCTGGTATTACTGAAGAAGTTGATTCTGTTGATAGTGAGCTTGTGCCTGCGTCACTTGCGCCCATTGCGCCTATTCTTCGTGTAGCTAATGAAATTCAGGATCAGAATCCCAGAGTTGCTTATTTATGTATGTGTAGTCATTGTTTATCACTGTCTAGCTAATGTTTACATTGCTGAATAAGTTGTTAAATCATTAATGTTGTTTGCATGTGCAGGTCGTTTCCACGCTTTTGAACGAGCACATAAGTTGGATCCTACGTCGAGTGGGCGGGGTGTTAGACAGTTCAAGACATATCTTCTTCACAGACTCGAAAGGGTAAATATTATAATTTATAAGTCTCATTCGTGTGACAATCATTGTCATCATTCCCACTGAAATGTCCCAATGCTACATTGGCATTTACCACGACCCACTGTGCATAGACCTGCTTTAATAATTATATATGTTTATGGTATTAGGAAGAAGAGGAGACAAAGCCCCAGCTTGCCAAAAATGATCCCCGGGAGATTCAAAAGTTTTATCAAAACTTCTATGAAAAACACATCAAAGAAGGCATATACACAAAGAAACCGTAAGGCTTTAGCTTCATTCACTATCAAGCATCCATCTACGCTACTGTCTATTTTTTTTCATTTTCATTTTTATTTCTGTAGGGAGGAGATAGCAAAGATCTATCAGATTGCAACTGTTTTATATGATGTTCTGAGGTCGGTGGTACCACCTCATAGAGTTGATGATGAGGTTTGTGCTCTTTATTTTACTATGACAATTCGAGTTCCAGTTTTTTCCGAATACTTAATGAGTACATCTAATGCTTGCAGACAGAGAGATATGCTAGAGATGTTGAAAGGAAAAGGGAACAGTACGAGCCTTATAATATTCTTCCACTGTATGCCGGTGGAGTGAGACCAGCAATAATGGAACTTCCAGAGGTCTAAACTATCAGGGATATATATATTCATTTAACTTCTTGCTTATTATACATTCCTCATAAATATATTACCTACAGATAAAAGTTGCGCATCGTGCTCTCGGTAATGTGGCTAGTCTCCCGATGCCCAGTAATCAACAAATACCTGATGTATCTGTTAGCAATGCTGCAGTAAATAGCAAAAAGGACAAAGCTATCAATGACATTCTTGACTGGATTTCTTCCATCTTTGGATTTCAGGTACAAAGTTACTGTAAAGAATACTTATTTGAACTCACAGTTAGTGTATTTTGATATGGTTCTTTCTAAAAGGGGGGTTTCGGTGGAAATGAAAGACCAAGTGTATTGAGTATTTTCATGTAACTTATGAATTGTAGAAAGGAAATGTTGCAAACCAGAGGGAGCATTTAATATTGCTACTGGCAAATCTTGACATCCGGGACAAGAATCTTGAATATTACTCCCAGGTATCAATACACATTTCTTCACCTTTTTATTAAAATTCATCTTTGTGTGCGAGTAGTGAATACCAACTACCTATTTCCGACCTTATTTTTTTATTAATACAGTCTGCAGATCTATTACAAGTCGATGACCGTACTGTTCAGCATCTGATGGACAAAATCTTCAAAAACTATATATCATGGTGTAACTACCTGCATTGCAAGTCACACCTCAGGTACAAAGAGACAAAAATATGCCTAGGAAATGTGATTTAAACATAATAAACTTGCATTCATATTTGGTTTGTGCATCTATATTACCAACAACAATATTTTGGGATATTTGTAATAATGAGAAAGGGAATTTAAGAGACATGTCAATTTATCTGTCTTTGATTTCTTCTATCATGTTAGTAACACTCTAGGTAGTTGACTGAATACTCATAGTATTTTAAACATCAAAGTTATACTCTCACAGTCACATGCAAATATTCCAGTTTACTGTGGCCTGAACTACATTACCATGGCATTTCACTATGAAAAACACACTAAAACTAGTATATTGTATTTATAAGAATCATCGCAGAGGATTTAAGTTGTGCTGCAGCCTGAACATGGCAATTTAAATGTGCTTTCTCTTTCCCTTACCCTTAACATATTGTCAGTAATGCGACCTATACAGGTTTCCACAGGGTGCAGAAAAACAGCAGATACAGCTGTTATATATTGGTCTTTATCTTCTCATTTGGGGAGAAGCCTCAAATGTCCGATTTATGCCTGAATGCATATGCTACATTTTTCATCAAGTAAGTGCTCTACTCAGCATTTTAAAACACTTTCTGTCAATTTACACTGCAGCTGGTATTGATCTGACTTTTTCACATGACTAAAATCCATTAAACACCTAAGCATGTCATGGGTTTCTACGTTTCTGAACAATTGACATTGACCTCTGGTTTTGAATGTTTTAATGGAAACCATCAAGGCAGACACATGTTTTCCACAATATTTTGAATGCTTTGAGATACTTACGCGTCCATTTATTTTTGTTATGGAATGTCTATGTGCATTTTTTCCTTCAATTTGCTTATTAGACATGAAATGGTCTTTGCTGTTACTTCAAGATTTATCGCTCATTTCTTTGTCTATTGTCAAACAAGATGGCAAATGAATTATATGGAATACTCCATACCAACACGCACCCGATGAGTGGAGGCACATACCATACTGGTCCACATAGTGATGAGGCTTTTTTGAGGGATGTTATAACACCTATCTATGATGTTTTACGAAAGGTTAGAACACAGTTCCTCCTGACAACACGGTTGCCATATAATTAGTATCAAATCATGGCATTCTCTTAAGATGTGGCTTATCTGTTTTTAACTTCCTTTATATTTTACTTGTTCTCATACAATGTGGTTTATACATGACTGGTGGCCTTGCTGTAAAAGGAAGCGTGGAGAAATAAAGGAGGGAAAGCAAGCCACTCAAAGTGGAGAAATTATGATGATTTAAATGAATATTTTTGGTAAGATTCCTTACTTTGTTTTTAAATAGTAAACGGTGTGTTCTGAACTTTGCATATTTGCAGGTCTGATAGATGTTTTAAGCTGGGCTGGCCGATGAACCAGAAAGCAGACTTTTTTGTTCAATCAGCTGATACTCATTCAACTAAAGAGGTACTTCATTTGGTGTCTTTAGGTGAAAAGAGAGATTGTGTTTCGTTGGGGTTCTCTGATTAATGTACCACTAATTGCCCGGTAGGTTCCACTAGTTGGGCAAACCTAGATAAGCAGTTACCTGTTATTTGCTAGGTTGAAGTTACTATGGTTTTTGCTACTAACACGATCCCATTCCTTTGTAATTCACGCTCTTGGGGCACTGATTAACATCATAAGAGGGTCATCAGCGAGTGTTTTTGTATTTCTTTGAAAAGAATCAAATTATACAATTTTTTGGTGTATCATTAGGTGTTGCTTCGTCCATTTATTGCAAAAGTCTGCATCAGTGTTCATTTTGTTGAGTATTATCAAACTTACTGAAGTGATGATCAGGTTGATGCGGGAAAGAGGAAGCCAAAAACAAATTTTGTTGAAGTCCGTACATTTTGGCATCTTTATAGAAGTTTTGATCGAATGTGGATTTTCTTCATATTGGCTTTTCAGGTATCTTTGTGTTACACTCAATTTTTGAGACTTATTGCCTGAGCTAACCATCTGTGGCTTGTAGGCCATGGTTATTGTTGCTTGGAGCCCTTCTGGATCAGTGGTTGCCATTTTTGAAGCAGATGTCTTTCACAGCGTTTTAAGCATCTTTGTCACCGCGGCATTCCTCAATCTCTTGCAAGGTAAGCCGGGGTAATCATTTAATACTGAGGGACTATATGCTTCAGATTACCTGGAACACCCTGGAACACTATTCCTCGTCACACCTCGCTAGACTTTATAGCGGAATCAGATCATCTGCCATACCCTTGATTAATTTATCTCATGTCACAGCAACATTGGATATCATTCTCAGTTTCAATGCTTGGATGAGCCTAAAATTTAGTCAGATACTACGATACCTCATGAAGTTTGCAGTTGCTGCTATGTGGGCTGTTGTTCTGCCCATTGGTTACTCCACATCCGTCTCCAATCCAATAGGACTAGTGAAGTTTTTCCGCAGCTGGGGAGGGGACTTCCGGAGTCATTCATTTTATAGCTATTGTGTGGCTCTTTACCTATTACCCAACATAGTCGCATCAGTATTATTCTTGTTTCCGCCAATACGAAGAGTAATGGAGCGCTCTAACTGGCGCATTCTTACGCTTATAATGTGGTGGGCTCAGGCAAGAGTATTCACATCTGTTTTATTAGGCTCTCACAAACTTCTCTTGTCCATTTTATTGACTTACTCTGTGATCATGCAGCCAAAATTGTATGTCGGAAGAGGAATGCATGAAGACATCTGTTCTCTCATAAAGTAAGGGGACTTTCTCCTGATTAAATTGTTCATACACTGTGGACTTTTATTTCTTATCTCTTGGTTCGCAAGAAGTTAGTACTATCACACTTTTGAAGGTTACAATATTATTGCTTACAAGATGTTTTAGTTTTAACCTGAGAACACAAAATTTATAAATTGACTTATTGACCAGCAAAATTCATTGCCTTCTGAGACAGTGTAATCCTATGAAAGTTGATGATAACTACTACCACTCTTTGAAGTTAACATCATGAACCTTTTCACCCCAGGTACACACTTTTTTGGATCCTGCTCCTGATAAGCAAGCTTTCTTTTAGCTACTACGTGGAGGTAATTGTGTTGCAGAAGTCAATCGTGTACATAGTCAGGCAGTATTAACCGACTAGCATTTGTTGATGATGATACAGTCAACATCCATAATATTTTCCTTGATTATATATTTACGGTCATATTATTTGAATTTTGATAAAGATTCATCTTGCATATTATGGCTCTAATTTGCATCGAGGTTTTAGACTAATGCTGCAACCTTTTGTGTAGATATTACCTTTGGTCAAACCTACACAAGTGATTTTGAATTTACGTGGTGTCCACTATGAGTGGCATGAGTTTTTCCCTAATGGTATGACTCTAAATCCTCTCATAATTTCCTAACTTTATCTTTTGTTACCAAGATTGGGTTTATTTTCATTCTGCAGTACGATACAACATTGGCGTCGTTATAGCAATATGGGCCCCTATCACATTGGTCAGTGTAGTTAAGACATTTTATACTGATTTTACTATATAAAATTCTGATCTCATCACTTGATGTGCAGGTTTATTTTATGGATACCCAGATTTGGTATGCTATTTATTCTACTCTCTTCGGTGGAATCCAGGGAGCCTTCAATCACTTGGGTGAGGTCAGTTTCAATTAACCGAGACAGAAATTAATGGCCAAAATTTCTTTGATGATATTACTCTTAAAGACTTTCTTACACTCCGTGATTTTGATTTTAGATTAGGACTCTTGGAATGTTGCGATCCAGATTCGAATCTGTGCCTTTAGCCTTTTGTGATCGCCTTGTGCCGCCAACTGAAGATGAGAGCGCTAGAAATCTCACGGTATGCCTCGTGTTATCTTATAATGTAATTTTAACGCGCTCTTGTATAACATATTTAGCTGAATGAATAAGATAGCCCTTTTGTACTGAGATGTAAGACCTATATAGCACTATCAAACAAAAATATAAGTTAGATCAACTTATAACAGTGAGTCCATTTCTATGTAGCTCTCGGAAAACTAATTGCTTGTGTTGTAATTATTATCGTAGGATGACTCAGTGGAAAGGAGAAATATTTCGAAGTTCTCTCAAGTGTGGAATGAATTTATACTTTCCATGAGGGCAGAGGATCTGCTTAGCAACAAGTTCCTTTTTTGAACATCTTCTCAGCTAGACATTTTTTTCAAAAAATTTAATATGTTATGCTACTGAGTTAGATTTTTCTTCTTTCTCAGCGAAAGGGATCTGCTTCTAGTACCATATTCTTCTGGTGATGTTTCTGTTATTCAGTGGCCTCCTTTTTTGCTCGCTAGCAAGGTAGAGGAAATTATTTTTATGTTGCACTTGGTGTTATTCTCAGACGTATGTCACACAATGAACTTCTTCTGTCTTTCACAGATTCCAATAGCGTTAGATATGGCAAAAAATTTCAAAGGAAAGGAGGATGCTGATTTATTCAGAAAAATCAATTACGATCCGCACATGCGGTCAGCTGTAATTGAATGTTATGAAACACTAACAGAGATACTCTATAGCCTTTTTCAAGATGAAGGAGATAAGATGTTAGCAACACGTTCATTTTATAGACCAAAAATACAGATTGGTTTGTGCTTTGTTTGAATGCTTACTTGAGTGCTTGATCTGCAGGATCGTAAGGCAGATTTGTTATGAAATAGATCTCAGCATACAACAGAAGAGATTTCTTAATGAAATCAAAATGAGTGGCTTGCCTCCGCTAAGTGTTAAGTTGGAAAAATTCCTGAAACTCTTGGTAACACAGATCTTATTCGAGTATTTTAATTTTGCAGACATCCTATAGGATGACGTACTCTGACTCCCATTTTTGCATGTTGGACTGGCAGCTTTCTGAATATGAAGATCTTGAAATGTACCGCGCTCAGGTCATCAACATCTTACAGGACATCATGGAGATAATCACACAAGATATCATGGCTAATGGACATGAGTAAGTTCAATAGTCATACAGTGGTGCTGATTTCTAAGTTACTGTTGTTTGTCTTTTTTTCTCTAACTTTAAATTTGATCATATGAGTCTAAGATAGTTTGAAAATTTTCCATAGGGAGATATTACAAAGACTAACTAACAGTTAGTACATTGTTTTAAGAAATACACTTAAACAAACTTTGTTTCATAGGTTTTTGTAATTGCTGCAGGATTGTTGAAAAGGCACACCCACATCGTTTGGATAGTCCCAATGACAAGATAGAACAAAGATTTGAAAAGATATATGTTGATCTTGCAAGAAACAGATCTTGGAGGGAGAAGGTAAAGTGCAGTTCTAAGTTTTAACATACGTTTATTACTCAATTGTAGTTTTCAGAACATCAATATCTCATCTTCAGGTCTGGCCTTGCAGGTCACTCGTCTTTTTCTGCTAGTAAGCGTCAAAGAGTCAGCTATAAATGTCCCCATGAATTTAGAAGCTCGGCGGAGGATAACATACTTTACAAATTCATTATTTATGAGAATGCCAAAGCCCCCAGAAGTTCGTAATATGCTCTCATTCAGGTTTGATAATTGCTGAACCAATATCTTTCCAACTACTTGGTTATTAGTGGATTAATTTTATTCCATGTAACCAGAGATCTAAATATTTTTATATTAAAATGTACGTGCAAACTTTGGTCTGCATTGTCTCTGTCTGGCTCCTGGCCCTCAGTTTACCCTATTGCCAGACACTGGACAAGCTTTGATTTGAGGAACTTTCTATTATAATTGTTTGGTTTATAGATAGCAACCTTTCGATATTCTCCCTCATGGTTTGCTCATTTTGTCATATCGCATGTGTTATTCTGGTCATCAGTGTACTAACTCCTTACTACACCGAGGATGTCCTATATTCTGACGAGGAGCTAAACAAGGAGAATGAGGATGGAATCAGCATTTTATTTTATTTGCAAAAGATATACCATGGTACGGTATAAAGTGAACATTTCTTTCTATGATTTCTGCATTTTTGCCAAACCATTAACTTCTATGCATTAAAACAGATGAATGGACAAACTTCACGCAAAGGCTGAATGACCCAAAGGTAGATTTCGCTGGGAAGGACAAAAACGAATTAATTCGTTTATGGGTTTCTTACAGAGGACAGACGCTTGCAAGAACTGGTACAGCTAAACCGTGATTAGAGCTTTTTTTCTTGTGTATTATTACTCGTAACATTCAGAAATTTATTTATTTCAGTTAGGGGAATGATGTATTATAGAGAGGCTCTCAAGCTCCAGTGCTTTCTGGAGTCAGCTGGCGATAATGGTATGCCTGCTTGTCACACAGGCTGACTATCTTTAGTAATGAGACGGTTTGTCTAACTCGAGTCAAGAGATGCATGTTTGTGTGTCACACGGATTTACCTTTTCGTAATGAGACGGTTTGTCACACGGATTTACCATTTCATTAGCGTCTTCTTGCATATTTGTGACAAGACAAATTTTTCGCCAAGCAGTTTGCTTATATTGTATTATATGCCTCTTGGCCAGATTTTGCTCAACTGCTGTGTGTGATTCTAGCATTATTTAAAAGTGGTCTTCTTTGCAGCGATATACAGTGGCTACCGTGCTATTGACTTACAAGATTCATCACAGAAGGCTTTGCATGATCACTCCCTCGCATTAGCTGACATGAAGTTCACCTATGTCGTTTCTTGTCAAATATATGGTGATCAGAAAAAAGGAGATGCTAGGGACAGGAGTTGTTACAATAACATTCTGAATCTTATGTTAGCGTATGTCTCTGATGATTTAATTCCTCAGAATATATTAATAACAACAAAAAGCTAACAGAAGTCAAAACAAGCATGGCACTCACCTAGAACTTGGAAATCTCACAGGTACCCGTCTATACGTGTGGCTTACATTGATAAAGGAGAGGAAAATGTAAATGGAAAATCTCAGAAGGTTTACTACTCTGTTCTTGTTAAAGGAGCAGATAAACTTGACGAGGTGCGGGATGAGTAAACTTTCTTGATTATCATATTTTACTGCTTGTATATCTGTTTTTTTTAATGATGCGGTATTGCTCGATTTTTCCAATTTATACACTGGATATCGGACTAAATTTGCTGATATCCTGATTTTTTGTTTTCAGAATGATATGCTTTCTCCTCGTATATTGAAATTTGTTTACTTTAAGTTGCGTAGTTGAATAATAAAAAATTTCCATTTCCCAGGAAATATACCGTATCAGGCTTCCTGGTCCTCCAACAGATATAGGTGAAGGGAAACCTGAAAATCAAAACCATGCGATCATTTTCACACGCGGAGAAGCTCTCCAGACAATAGATATGAATCAGGTATGCATTGAGTTTACCTCGTGCTCTTGCCACCAATTGGAACATATTTAACACTATTTATTATCCAGGACAATTATCTAGAGGAAGCCTTAAAAATGAGAAATGTGCTGGCAGAGTTCATCAAAAAACGCCATGGGGAGCGAAAACCTTCTATACTGGGACTGAGAGAACATATTTTCACTGGCAGGTCCATCCTTACTGAAAATTATCTCTCATTAAGTCTGCTCACAATGTTATTTTGAAAAAGATTCATGCTCTTTCATTTTTGCGTCTAACAGTCTTTCAATGTTACAGTGTTTCTTCTTTGCCTGGTTCATGTCAAATCAGGAAACAAGTTTTGTCACTATTGGACAACGAGTTTTGGCTGATCCACTGAGGTGAAGTTTCTTTTCCTTTTAGCTTTCATGCCATCCATCTGAAATAATTGAATCAAATACCTCCTTATGTCTTGATTCCGGTATTCGTTATTAACTTGCACAACTTTTCCAGAGTGCGATTTCACTATGGACATCCAGATATTTTTGATAGAATTTTCCATATCACGAGAGGTGGCATAAGCAAAGCATCAAAGACTATAAACTTGAGCGAGGACATTTTTTCAGGTAAAACGTTGGTTTGTTCGTTGAACTACTAAATAAAGGAGAATGTAATTGTAGCTAACTTTTCTCATATTGAAGGGTTCAACTCAACCTTGCGTGGTGGATATATAACACATCATGAATATATACAAGTAGGAAAGGGACGTGATGTTGGTATGAATCAAATTTCCCTTTTTGAGGCTAAGGTGGCAAATGGAAATGGTGAGCAAACACTAAGTCGAGATGTCTATCGTCTTGGACGTCGATTTGACTTCTTCAGGATGCTTTCATATTATTTTACAACTGTTGGCTTCTATTTCAGTAGCATGGTAAGCCCTCAAGCTACATGGAGTCCTTGTTTTCTCTAATTTGTCAATTTAAACAAAGTGCATTTTTTATCGCTGTCAGTCACGGGCGGATGTTACTGTCCGCATCTACCCACAATTTGCATGTTTACTTTTGCCTTTACAAATTAAACATTGCATTTACCCACAATTGCATGTCAACTGATATTTGACTATTGAATTGTTTTCCTTTTTTACAGATCACCGTGCTTATTGTTTATGTCTTCTTGTATGGACGATTGTACTTGGTTTTGAGTGGGTTAGAAAAGGCAATATTAGAGCAACCATCAGTTGATCAAACCAAGGTTCTCGAATCGGCCTTGGCAACTCAATCTGTCTTTCAGCTAGGTCTGCTGCTGGTACTTCCGATGGTGATGGAAATCGGGCTAGAGAGAGGGTTCCGAACTGCACTTGGTGATTTTGTAATTATGCAGCTCCAACTAGCCTCTGTATTTTTCACATTTCAACTTGGAACGAAGGCACATTATTTTGGAAGGACCATTTTGCATGGAGGTTCGAAATACCGAGCTACTGGCCGAGGATTTGTTGTTTTCCATGCGAAGTTTGCTGAAAATTACAGGCAGTATTCACGAAGCCATTTTGTGAAGGGGTTGGAGTTGCTCATACTCTTACTCGTTTATGGAATTTATTCAGAATCTTACCGGAGTTCCACCGTTTATATGTTCATAACTTTCTCAATGTGGTTTCTGGTGGCATCCTGGCTTTTCGGTCCATTTGTATTTAACCCATCAGGTTTTGACTGGCAAAAGACAGTGGACGATTGGACAAACTGGAAAAGATGGATGGGAAATCGTGGTGGGATAGGTTTGCAGCCGGATAAAAGTTGGGAGTCTTGGTGGGATGGAGAACAGGAGCATCTAAAGAGTACAAACATCAGAGGAAGATTGCTTGAAATTGTTCTTTCTGTGCGCTTCTTAATCTACCAGTATGGAATTGTTTACCATCTTGATATCACACACCACAAAAAGGAGTTTTGGGTAAAGATTTTTCTATGTAGTTTTTCAATTAACGATTCTTACATATATTTATAATTAACATAACATGTGTATGATGCAGGTATATGCATTATCATGGGTTGTTATGGGGTCTGTTCTCACTGTTTTGAAGGTATAGTTCAACGTCTACGAGCACAATAAAGCTAGTTAATCAGTTCATATCTAGTTTCTTATGCTATGTTTCAACTGTGATTGCACATTGTCACCGATATTTTTGACAGACGTACTTATTTCTGACTACCATTCTATATGCTGAAATGCATGCCTTATATCAACAACATACTAACTTGTTTCATTATATTATCAGATGGTGTCAGTGGGCAGACGGAAATTTGGAACAGACTTTCAGCTAATGTTCAGGATTGTGAAAGGACTCTTATTTCTTGGATTTGTGTCAATCATGACTGTTCTGTTCGTGGTGTGCAACCTAACCCCAGCAGACTTGTTTGCATCCATTCTGGCTTTCATGCCCACTGGGTGGGCTATTCTGCTAGTAAGTTTTTATATCATCTCTCTCATCTATGCATTGAAGTACGCTTTTGTGAATTTGATCATATCTGTATCGAGTAGTTTGTCAATGTTTCGTGTTTTATGATATATGCTGTTTCGACCTCTAAGGATTGTTTTCTTTATTAGATTGGTCAAGCGTGCAGACCAATGTTGAAGGGAATGGGATTCTGGGAATCAATCAAGGAGTTGGGGAGAGCATACGAATACATAATGGGACTACTGATATTCATGCCAATAGCTATTCTATCATGGTTCCCATTCGTATCAGAGTTCCAAACTCGTCTGCTCTTTAACCAAGCTTTCAGCAGAGGTCTTCAGATTTCCATGATTCTTGCTGGGAAGAAAAAAGATGAAACAATAGTTAAGAGTTCACCTCAATCTACATCTACATAGATTTTTTTCCAATACACCCAGTGTAACAGACATAAAGCTAGCATATGAAAACAAAAGCAAATACATACGTATGCATACTAAATTATCTTGTATTGTTTGCCTAGTGTTTTGTGATGGTGCAGTGCATCTCCCATCTCCGTCTCCAATCTAATGACTCCCTCATTGTAAC